>CAOLHI010005118.1:0-83148 GCA_948474755.1 Ctenosaura bakeri
GCCATGTTGGTCTTTTTCAGCATAAAAGGGAAAAAAGGAGTAGAGGAGTCAAGAAACACTTTTAAATTAACTGAGTTATTTTAGCATGAGCTTTCTGAATTTCATTTCATTTTTTTATGTGTTGATAGAGTCAATATTAAAGCCACAGAAGTATTAGCAGTGACATAGTACTCAACTAAATCCACCAACCTATCTAGGGCTTCCCTTGATAGCTGTCTGAAACTGCAGCTACTGTTCTCCTCCACATTCATGGGTTTGACCTCTGCAAATCTGATTATTCACAAGGTGTGCTTGTGCCTTTCCCCCACTCTCTTCCCCCATTCCCTTACCTTTCGCCTGGGGGTGTGTGCCTGCCTTCTCCATTCTCTGCACCTGGACAAAAGGCAAGGGAATGGGAGCAGGGAGCACCACGAGTGGAGAAAGAGGATGCTTGTGTGCCTCCCCTCATTCCCTGCTTTACCCCCAGTCCTTTGCTTTTTGCCTGGGCATGGAGAACACATGCTGGGGCAAAAAGGAAGAGAATGGGGGAAGACATGTGCACCCCTCCCATTCCTTTGCTTTTGCCCAAGTCCAGAGAAGGAAGGCACGTGCACCAGGACAAAAAGCAAGGGAATGGGAGGGGAAGTACAAGGGGAGTTATTTGTGTTTTTTCCACTTTTGAGAGGGTTCAGTGGTGCAAACAGTCATGAAAGTGGAGGGACCACTGTAGTCCAAAACTAGGCAACCAGAGCAGTATTTCCGTGAGTTAAAAGGACCATTACCTCACTGTTCTTTGTTAGCTCCACTGATTACTGATATGTTTCCAAGCTAATTTCATTATGCTTACTTGTAAAAGCAGTAAAGGTCTAAGCTGAGGATATTTGAGTCATTCCCTTCTTCACGTCCGCCAGGATCTCAAGATTAAGAACTTTCCGATGATCCTGTTATTTTTTATGACTAAGTAAACTTTCTTTGGTTGCCCTGAAGCTTTGGAAACAGTATGCCAGTTTTAGAAGTATGACTGTTTCAAATAGCCTGTTTCTGTTCCTACGTGTGTTTTAGACTATTTTTTCATGACTAGTTTTTTATTAGTTATTTTATTGGCTCTTCATTTTCATTTTTTCAGCTCTGTAAATTTTTATTGTTAAAATATTTTATCTGTGAATTGGGACAGACCTGAAAAACTGGCTCAGCATAGCTTAAAATAAATAAATGGCAATAAACTCTCATTTATGGGGCGGGCGAGGGCAAGAATGTTTAGTATGCTTAGCTGTCCTGTTATGTATGTTACATGATGCATGCTTATGCCCTTTTCAAGTATTCTGCCTGCTTTTTACATCACTCACAATTGGGCTGTTCTTAATGGATTTGTCAGTCATATATTGCCAGTGCAGAAGTACCTGCAGATGCCCAAAACAGTTTAAAAAGGAAGCACCAATTATTTAATTTGAAATGATGAAACCTAAAAGGAGTTGTTATTACATGCTTTCAATTCAACAGGGTGATCCTGTCATTGAGTTTTCTTGGGAAGATTTATTCAGAGTAGGCCTGCCAGTGCCTTTCTCTAAGGCTGAGAGAGTGTTACTGTGGGTTTCCGCCACAGATGAGCAGAGATTTGAACCCCAGTTTCCTGGAATCCTTGTCTAGCACTCAGACCAGTGCCTTACACTGACTCTGCAAAGGTGCTAAACTCTTTAAAACAGAAACACATATTACTTAATTTGAGGAAATGTAAAAGTTGTATGACGAAAATCTGTTTTTGCTTTCTGTCTTTCAGTATGCTTTCTTGGTGACAGCATCAGTGCAGTTTGCTGGAGGAATCATTGTCTTCTTTGGCCTTGTGACTTCTCCCAGAGAAGTAGGTGAGTAGCTGTGATGTCCTGTACCTCAGTTGACTTCCCAGTTTTCAAAACCAAATTTCCTGTATTGCCCTAAGGGCACAGTTAGTTTTGTCTTGGCACACCACCTAAACTGTTTCTGAAAAAATCCATGTTGGGCCATGGCATTCAGAGTCCACACATCAGAGTCTTATTCAAAATGGGTGAGTAAACAGGTCCCTCTGGGTGTTGTTGGGCCACAGGCCTTGCCAGCGTAGCCAATTGTCAGGAATGATGAAATTGCAATGCAAGAATATTTGCAAAGCCACAAGTTGCCCATCCCTGATTTAAAGCACATGTCATTATTTTTGCACAAATTTAAGACAAGTAACAATGTGAAAGAAATAGCTCTAGTTGAGGGAAAACCACCCACTAAAACTTATTATTTTAAAGAAAATGCAGGGTAACAGAAGTCACGAAGGTAAAAACTTAGGAATATAAGTTAAAGTCTGCAATCAAAATTAACAAAATTCACTAATGACCAAAGACTTTCATGGTATGAAGGTCTTTGCACTAAAGCAAAAGGCCTTCAGCAAATGTGAAATGGATCTCTCTGGGCCGGGGTCTGCAGAGTCTGGATGAAACTACTAAAAAAATCCTCTCTCTGATCCCTTCAGCCATGACACTGGAAAAGAAAAGTTGCCTTTGTCAGTGATCTTGATATTCAGGCAGGCTTCTGTTGGGGAAGGTAGCCATTCTAGTATCCTGCTCCCAGCATGTTGTAATCAGCCATTTGAAATGCATGTGGCATCCATTTGGAAATGAATGCCACTAATTCATCAACTGTGGATGAGGCAAGAAGAAGGGAAGCAGGGCTACCAGCTAGTACCTGGCAGTAGCCATCCCTTCAGGCTATTACTGAGGGAGGCAGGGCCAGTCCATCCATGCTGCTGAGAAGCTGGCAACTGTGTTTGCCTTGGATGTGTTCCTATTGCAGATGGTCAGCTTATAAAATTTGTCACTCAAAGCCTGGTGCTTCAGCTTGCTTACCGACTGTCCTTAATTCCCTCTCCCTTTTCCTTTTGCTCTGAGTCTTTTGGATGGTAAGTTTACAGGGGCTGTCTTATTGTTGATCTTTGTAGGCAGCATTGGGAACTTGTTTTCAGCTGAAGAACAGAGTAAAAGTACTTAGAATAAATAAAACAAGCAAGCACTTGATATTTAGTTCTAGTAAGTAACAGAGAGAGTCAGCATGGTGAGGTGGTTTGATGATACAAATTATAATGACCCTGGAGAACAGGGTTTGATTCCCTGCTCAGCCATGAAAACCCACTGGGTCACCTTGGGCTCATCACAGACTCTCAGGCCATTTCCACACGGGGCAAGGGAATCGCCCTGTGAGCTACTCGCCGGACTTTTGGGCTCCCCGGTCCGGTCCATGCTTCTCCGGAGCAGTCCGTGGCCACCGCTCTGCACTGCTCCGGGGACAAAAATGGCGGCTTCCGGTTGGTCGAGGGTCTTGAGGGTCAACCACTGAAGCTCGCCAGCCTAAAGCCCGCCCCTGGCAGATTGCAGGCTCGCACCAATGCGAGTCTGCGAATCTGCATATGGGAGCAGGCTCGCAATGGCGCGCTCCGTGCTTTTGAAAGACCTGTTTTTAGCGGTCTTTCAAAAGCACGTTGGATGACCACTTGGGGTCGTTCAGGAGCGGGCTGGACTGCAGATCTACATTAAGTAGGTCCAACCCAGTCCGGTCCCAGGTGCAGAGGTCCTCCCTGGAGGATGCTCTGCCCCATTTAAAACACCCAGTGCAGAAATGGCCTCAGTCCCAGAAAACCCCATGATAGGTTCACCTTGGGCTCATCACAGACTCTCAGCCCCAGAAAACCCATGATAGGTTCACCTGAGGCTCACCATAAGTCAGAAACAAATTGAAGGCACACAACAACAACAAATAGCAACCCTTGACTACTTAGAGCTGTAGCCTTCAGCCTTGGTCCTCTGGATATTCTGGACTGAAGAGGAAGCACCTTACAGTTGGTTCTAGTCAAGTAGATGGGTGCAGCTGTGCTATATTGTGTCTCTGATTTGGAATGGCTGCTAACAGAGACAGCTCTGGAAGGGAAGAGTTCAGTGAGAATTGGTTCCAGTGCAATCACTCTGTCTCTCTCTCTCATTTAGTCACTCTGATGCAAGCAGGTAGACTGACTGTGGATGGAGATGAATGTGGCAGTGTCTTCTCCAGAGTTCTTGTTCATGACAACTATCTGCATGGGCTGTGTGTACCTGAAAGGGACAGAAGGACCTGAAGTTGTTACAGAGGAGCAGTAGATTTGTAGAGACCTTGACAACTAGCTACATGGAGATCTTTTAGCTCAGATAGTTTTAGCAAGCCTTCTCCAGGGTTGGGGCTTCCTTTTAAGTCCTGGTAAGCTTCATTATTCTAGTTCTGGCCAGAGCCTAGAAAAAGTTAATTGTTTGGCTGGCAGATGGCTGTTGGCTGGATGTTTCTGGGACTTGTAGTTCAAAGAACTACCTTTTCTAAGCTCTAGCTTTGAGTATCAGCCAGCCATGCAGATACTGCTGTAGATCTTGCAGTTGAAAAAGTTCAGCCTCAGTTTAAATAGGGGAATGCACTAATTTGTTGTGTCTTCCAACTAATGGCCAGACACTCAGAGCAGACAGAGCCGGCTCCAGGATCAGACAGGATACTTTGGAGAGCGCTAGAAGACCAGGGCTAGAAACTGGCGACTCTGCAGCACACCATCTAGAAGAGTTTCTAAACCAAAGAGGACTTGAGGTATGGGGAGAGCAAGCAAGCTAATCAGAAGGGAGGAAAAAAATTGACCCAGAGGAGCGAGTATTGGGAGAGGGGGATGCTTGTGTCCTTTGTTTTCAGTCTGCGGCTCTGTGTGTGTTCTCCTAGGCCTCCCAGATGTTGATGAAGAGGATGATGGTGGTACTGAAGAAGATGCCAGGGAGCCATTGATTCGTGGCGATGATAAGGAAAATGATGATGAGGATGACGATCCAAATTATTCCATTCAGGCCACTGATTTGAGTAGCAGCAGCATCAACAATGACCCCCAACCTGAAGCCATTGGGTTTTTTCAGGCGTGTTGTCTACCTGGTGTTATATTGGTGAGCACTCCCAGTATTGTTATGAAATATTTTCACCCAGGATTGGAGAAGGTAGGGTGTTTTGGACAACAGCTCCCATAATACTCCATGCTACCTAGTGGTGACTGGGAGCTGTAGTACAAAAAGTTATTCTTCCAAGCTCCATTTTTATTTAAAGAAAGATGTATGACTTTATGATATATGATGATGTAAGGGTGGGCAGGTTTCAGATTTATGTCCATGCTATTTTGCTCTGTGAGGGTTCTCATCTTGAGCCAAACCCCCTCTAGAAATGTGTTTTTCATGCATTGTCCCCTAAAATTGGAAGTGACAGAAATGTACTTCCTGCTTTGAAAGAACAGTGGGAAAATGTTGTTAAACTCTCAGACTACAGCAAGGCTCTTCACCTTTCTTTAAACACTTCTGGAGCTTCTGGGAACCGTGTTTCCTGATTTTATAGCCAATTTTGGGGGGCCTCCAGCCATGTGGGGAGGTCTGAGGGGACCTGCAGACTGCAGAATCCACTCTGTGGGCTACGTGTGGCCCATAGACTGCATAATTCCCACCCGTGCTACAGTGAGACTAACTAATTTTTCTCATTCTGGCAACTGCAGTAACTTGAAGAAATTGCATCAGCATGGTAGGGTGGATGGTTTTGTTCAATGCTTCTCATTTTAATCTTTACAGTAGTGAAGTCACCTAGCAAGCCTCATAGTGGAACTAGGATTTAAACCCAGGCTTCTGTGTTTGAAGACTGTTGTCCAGTCCCTTATACTGTACTGGCTCAGTTTTCAGGTTGCTTCTGTTCTAATAGCTTTCTGTTCTTGGGGTGGGGTGTCTGTTTCAGTATTCCTTTGCCTACGCCTGCTTGAAGCTAGTGAACTACTCTTTCTTCTTCTGGCTGCCCTTCTACCTCAGTAGCAAATTTAAATGGAAGGAGGCAGAAGCTGATCAGCTCTCAATTTGGTATGATGTCGGAGGAATTATAGGTATGAATCTGAAGCAAAATGTTTCTCCCCTCCCAATGTTTTGCTGTATGTGACAAAATCAGAACTAGATGTAGCACAGCAGGATTTCTTACTCTAAACTGAACTGAGCTCAAGTTTTTTTCATGAGCAGACAACCTGATGCCCTCCAGATATTTTAGACTACAGCTTCCATGACCCCAGCAAGTATAGCAGTGGTCAGGGCTCATGAAAGCTGTAATCCACAAATACCTGGGGGGAGCACATAGGATGGTGTAGAATGTCTTGCATTTCCACTTGTTTGTTGTGTGCTTTCAGTAGCCAGGGTATATTTTTTCAAGGATCAAAAGCAAGGATGGAGTAGGGAAACAATGGTGTGAGTTCATGTAGAACAGAGGTGGGCAACTGCGGCTTTCCAACTCCCAGAGTTCCTCACTATTGGCTCTGGTGGCTAGGGCTGATACAGCTTGCAATCCAAAAACATCTGGAGGGTCACAGTTGCACACTTCAGTATACGTGTGGACTGGAAACTATGAGAAGAGCTAAGAAACTGTACAGACTAGAATTGAGGCAGTTGTGCTTTTAAATCATAAAATCTGAGCTTTAGTTTGGCGGCAATGGTGGTTGTTTTACACATCAGTCTGTAATTAGGGTATAGTTTAACATTGCTAAGACACAATGATGTGTGTTATGCTTTCCTAACCAGAAAGCCCTGCCTTGCTTTTCTTTCTACAGGTGGCACCATCCAAGGTTTAATTTCTGACATGCTGCAGAAGAGAGCACCAGTGTTAGCCTGCAGCCTGGTCTTAGCTGTTGCATGTCTTTTTGGATACAGCCGTGAGTACTTTTCTGTCTGGTGCCTAAGCTGAATAGGATAGATTCAGGTTCAACCTGTAGACTCATGTAGCTATGATGAAGGAGATTGCAAAGCATGCTACAATCATGCTGTGAATTTAATTAGACTAGAGTTTGGGGGCTGTGTTGGTTCAGATAAACAATATTTATTTTTGTAAAGTCAAAGCCTTTCATGGCTGGAATCCGTAGGTTGTTGTGGGTTTTCTGGGCTTTGAGGCCATGTTCTATTAGTATTTTCTCCTGATGTTTTGCCTGCATCTGTGGCTGGCATCTTCAGAGGATCTGGTGGCCAGATCCTCTGGCCTCAAAGCCCAGAAAACCCACAACAACCTATAGTATTTATTTTTATTTGTTTATTTCATTATATTTCTAAGCTGCCTTTCTACCAAAATTGGGACCCAAGGTGGCTATCAGATGAAGCTGCTGGATGGTCAGCCCCATCATCATCTGCTCTGGCATCCTGTTTGTCCCAGTGGCTGCCCAAATGCTTCTGGGGGCTGGCACACAAAGGGTATTGTTTTTCAGACTGTTTCTTGGAATGAACCAGAAGAAGGACAGGTAGTGTGGACTGTTTTGGTGACAAACTGTTTCCTTTAGGGAGCATGCCTATGGTGGGGTTCTGTGTGCCCACGTGTACTTCCCTGTGCTTTGTGCCAGACCCATCTTTTATAAAGAATGGGTTCACTGGGTAAGTTGCTAGCAGCAAGAGTCATCTCCCCCGTTATCTCTCACTGTTGAGGAACTCTGACTTGCTCTGTGTAAACATGGGTATGGGAGGATGAGCATTGTAGCCTATCAGATCTGGAGAACCATAGGTTGCTGTTAAAGTTCTAATGCTGTGCTGGTCCTAAGAGTAGGGAGGCAAGCTATATAGTAGGCATGGGGAACTGTTGAGAGTTAGGGCCCCACAGGGGACATGGCAGGGCTTCATCCCTTTCTACATACCCCTGAAATTACTTTTTTAACTTTTTTTTGCCCCAGGCCTTTTTTACCAACAGAAAATGACCCTAAAAAAAAATCAGTTCCTGTTGGAAAAAGGCCTGTCCTGGGCCTAAAATGGCAGGGTGGGATGGAGGTTAAACATGTGGAAAAAATTGTCCCCTTTTGAGGCATTCACGTGATTTTTTTTTTAAATCTCCCAAAATTGAGAAACCCTTGGGGCCACAAAAATGGCCTGGGAAGTATACATAGACAGTGGGTGCACTTTCCTCATCCCTACTGTGTAGGATGTCTTTTATTGCTTGGGCTTCTTTTGCCACAGGATTGTGCCATGCAGAACTTGAAAGTTTAGGAGAGTGCAATTCTTCCTCTTAAAGAGATTTGTGTAACATGGTGCTCCTATGTTCTTTTCATGGGAGAAAGATTTGTTTTCCTATTCTGAACAGGCTACCCTTAGGACAGCTGATTTTGTCAGATTTGGGTGGCTAAGCAGGGGTTGGATGTGAATAATTCTCAGAGAGAGACCCTCAGGGATTACTAGAGATCTCCAGAAAGGGCTAGGAAAGAATTGTGCCTCAGACCTTGGAAAGCCATTGCTGCCAGTTGGATTATCCATGGCTAAATGGACAAATGGTCTGACTTTGTATAAGCATGTATAAGTTTTGTGAATGTTGGGAATGTCACTATATGAGCATGAGATGAGACACATTTCAAATTAGAAGCCAGCTAGATTTTAGTTAAGAAAACAGTATTGCTTCTCATAGTTTTGATGGAGCTGGTACTGGGAAGTGTTTTCCCCAGTTTAGGAAGACTTAACTTCAGGAATTTCATACACAATGCTGGGAAATCCTCCTTTCCTATTTGGAGAAGTTGTCAGCATATATCTTTATTTCTCAAAATATAAGATGTTCTGAGACAGTAAAAAGTTCAATCCATCATAGTGATTAAAGTGATTCTCTCCCCCCATTCTGTACATATCTACAGATGTACATGCTCACCAGAAAATAAAACTACGAACATGCTTTCAGTAGCAACAGATCTTGGCCTATACGACCTTGTGAGTAATGCTCTGGCAGGTTAAGTTTATTGTCATTCACCAAATAGGTGCATGATAGGTGTAGAAGACCACTGCAAGTGTTACACTCAAATCTTTAGAATTTCAGAAAATCAAAATGATTCCAGAATTATTCCAAGGGTTTGAAAGAAGCTTAAACAGAGTTAAATACCCCTGCAGTCTCTACCATTCCCTTTTCTCACTGTGGTACCAATTTTTATTTGTTTATTACATAGTAGTTTTTATTTTCTTCCACTCTTCCTGGAAAGATCTGAGGACAGCATATATGGCTGACCTTTCTTTTCACAATAACCAAAAGATTTTTTTTAAGCAAGATTGATAGTGACTGTTTCAATTAAATGTGCTTCATATTGGTGTGGGGATGTCAGCGTTTGTCTCTGTGGCCTTAGTCGGGCCTGTCTGTGGCAAAGAGGAATTATGAACTCAATGTGTTTTCTTCTTTTGAAAATTTTTACAGATTCACCAGACAGCAAACCTATCAATGCATTTCTCATGGCACTTACAGGTAACCATTTAATGACATTTGTTAGTCATCTTGCATGTGTTATTTTTTTAATGGCAGGGCAGAATAAATATCTAATAAATAAATAGGTCTATGGTATCATTTTAGTGGGGCAGAATATATGAGGAAGGCTTAGTTTCATTGGTATGAGGACAAAGAGGTCATCTTTTGATGCTTCTGGTGTGTTGCAAGGACTTTCTGGCTGTAGGGAAAAAGATTCTTTTCTCCCTTCTTGCATGGTAGGCAAGAGCACAATGCCAGCATTCCATTTAAACACTCTGTGTGTGTGTTTACATGCCTACTAGTGAAGTAGACGCATGGCACTTACAAATGTACAGAAGATTTTGTCATAATAAATCTATTCCTTCTCAGTGTGCTACAAGCCTGCTGGATATGTGAAGGAGCCAGATCACAGACATGAATTTTCTGTCTTCTTAAAGACAGTACTTTTCAATCTGTCTGGGCAGCTTGTGTTCCAGCAGATGATGTTGGATTACCACTCCCTTCAACTTCTGGCAGCAAAGCCAGGATTACAAGCCATGAGATGACTGCCCTTAAGACAAAAAAAAAGTCATTTCAGTTCAGTCTGTACCTGCATCTAGTGTCTGTTTGCTTGAGTGAACCAGAATTTGTAGGGGAGGTGTCAACAAACATGCTGTCTTGTCTCCAAAACTGGGCTTGGAAAAGTAGCCTTTTGGAGTATAGCTCCCAGAATGCCCCAACCAGCATGAGCATTGGCCTTTTCTGGGGATTTCTGGGAGATTTATTTTCTGAACTCTACTCGGAAATAGCACCCATTGTTTACAGAGCTTTCATGTACTTCTGCCTTCTCTGTTTCTCATCCTTAGGGTGTTTCATTGGTGGCCCTTCCAATATGATCAGCTCTGCCATTTCTGCTGACTTGGGGCGCCAGGAAATGGTAAAGGGAAACAGTGAAGCTCTGGCAACAGTGACGGGGATTGTGGATGGCACCGGGAGTATTGGAGCAGCCATGGGCCAGGTGAGAGAGATCCAGAGTGACTCAAGAATTATTTCTTGCATTTTTACCTGATTATAGAGATCAAAAGAGTCTGGGTTTTTTAAAAAAAGAGTTAAATTTGTTGCCCAAGTGGTTCAGATTTATCAGCAATGACACTCTTCTTTCAGAAGCATTAGCAGCATTTCACTAAAGGTATCTCTTGATGATAATCTTAGTTGCATCTCAAGAAGGATATTATGGAGTGGAAGTGAAGCAAGAAAGAACAACCAGATTGATTGGGAGCCAGGAGCCATCTCCTTATGAGGAGAGGTTTACACTGACTGGAGCTTTTCAATTTAGTAGAAAGAAGGGTTAAAGAGGAGAGGATAAGAGGACTATAAATTGTTTCTTTTATTGTGCAACATTAAAACCTGGGATTGCTCGGTGATGCTGGATAGTGGGAAATCTAGGTCAGGCAAAAAGCAGAGCTTCTTTCTGCATTACATGGTCTCTTGTAGTTAAACTGGGATTCACTAGGAAAATGACAATGGCTTACCAACTTTGATATTTTATAAAGGAGTTAGACAGACGAATCATTGTTATGATGGCTATATGCTACCTTGATGATTAGAGAAGCATTTCTCTAAATTCCCAGGTGCCAGGGATCGTCAATGGCAGAGGCCTATGCCCTCATGTCCTGCTCATGGAATTCCATAGGTCATTGTAGGAACCAGGATGCTGAAACAAACAGGTCTTTGGTCAGAGCTGGCCAGACACTTTTTACACATTTGCTTCAGTTCTGAATAAAACTGTCTTGAAATTAGTTGCTTCTAAATTTCTTCTGAAAGTCTCCTTTTAACAATTCAACTATTTCCATGAGCTTCCCAACAATATTTCACATGAAGTGGAAAATAAAGAAACCCCTAGTCTTAACCATCTGGATTCCTGTTATGGTAACCTATGTATACAAAAAAAAAGTTTGCACAGTTTCCTGAAGGCTTAGCCTAGATTTGCTTGTATGTTAGAGCTTTGAAAAGTTATTGTTTGGGGCTACAACTCACAGCCTCCACTAATCACCTTGGCTGCTGGTAATGCTGGCTGGTGCCTTCTGGGTATTGTAGTCCAAAAAGTAATGTTTGCATGTGCTGATAATGTAAGGTGACCTGCCAGATAGCTTCTTCTTCATTACCATTTGATTCCTGCTTATCCAGAGTAGGTAGCAAGAGATGGCACAGACTGCTGTCATCTTTTACTAGCATCCCAGTGTGTTTCTCTCACCAGACATTCGGATGGTAAAGCTGAATCATGTAAAGAAAAGAAGCATGCAGGTGGCAGAAGCAATGATCATCTTGTTCTGTATTTGCTGGTCTGCTGGATGGAGAGGGGGGCTTCTCTCTATCCTACCTGGCACAGCAATACAGTGGGTTGCCAGAGCAAAGGCCAAACATGCCATCCCTCCTCTGTGAGCCAGCAAAGCAGTTCCTCCACATTTAGTATGAAGTCCAGCAGGTTGCCAGGGGCAAGGCAAAGGATTCCCTACCTCTCTTCTGCCAGTTTGCTCACTCACCCAAGTAAAATTCCTAGATGCCTGTGGTGGTCAGATGAAAAAATAATCCTGATTTCTGTTTTTATTTTGATGTTGGATGATACAGGTTGAGCCTCCCTTAGCTGAAATGCTTGTGACCAAAAGTGTTCTGTGGTTTAGATATTTTTCAGATTTTGGAATATGATATGTTTATGGAATAGACTCATATCTCATTCATTTGGTGCTTTTGTTGTGTATGAGATGCAAGGCTGCAGAGAGACTGTGGATCTGTGAAATGGCAGGAAGCCAAGTGTAGTGCTTGGCATGCCTCCTGCTATTTCACAGATCCTCAGTTTCTTTTTAATGCCAGCTGTTCATTCTCACCTTTGAAGTGGTGGCTGCAGTACTCCTGTTTGTTCATCTCTCAAGTTCAGTCTTTCTCTTTTTCTGCCAGCTGCCCACTTCTGCCTTCAAAGTGGCTGCTGTGGCACTCCTCAGATGTAAGAGACAAGCATGCAGGAGTTGCACAGCTGCTGCCTCATAGCCAGAAGTGAGTGGCTACTGGCAAATAGAGACTGAGGATTTGAGAGACAAATGAGTATGAGTGCTGCAGCTGCCACCTCATAGCGGGAAACATTTTTGGTTTTTTTGGAGGTTTTCAGATTTCCAGATAAGGGAGGCTCAACCTGTAGTAATTTCAGCTGGCAGCCATAAGTTTTGGTCACGTGTCTATTCTCTGAAAGGTAGTTTTGCAATCAATGACTTGGTCTTGCTAACCACTTTGATGTGGAAGAATCAGCATCCTGCCTGTAGAATCCAAATGGACTAATGAAGAAGTGGAAAGTACTCTACGTTTCCCTTGCCAGATTGTAGTCTGTGGAAAAGTTCGTGAAAGGGGCTGTCAAAGAAGTAACAGTGTGTTCTGCTTACAGTAGTTCATTTCATGAGTAAAAAGCAGCACAGTGATCTTTTCCCCCGTTACAATACCCAGAATCTCCCAGCCAGCATAGCCAGCAGTGATGAAATTGCCAGGAGTTGTAATTAAAAGAAGCCATTTTTCAAAGCTTTGAAAAGTAGGCAGGTAAAAATGTTTGCAGTAACTCAGCTTGGTGGTTGGCACCAAATTTACACAATGACAGTACATGTATAATTCTTTCTGTGTGTATTGCTGACTGATTGGTCTGTGAAGTTGGCTTACCTTTTTTTAAAAATAATATTTATTGCAAGATTAATGAAAAGATTAAAAATCATACAACACAGTTTGTAAGCTGTTGAAGCCAGGGGTGGCTACATGAGAGGGGGAATTTAAATCAGGCTTTGTTTCAATCAGAAAAAAGTGAGCTGAATGTGACAGACAGGAGAAAGAAGAGAAATTGCATCTCTTAATGGCCTAGAATCTCACTGTTTTTCTCCCCTTCTCTTTTAGTACCTGGTCTCTTTGATCCAGGAGAACTTGGGATGGATGTGGGATTTCTATTTCTTCATCCTGATGGTAAGGACCCTACTGTTTATTTTATTTTATTTTTCACTTGAAACTATGCAGAATGAACTAGTTCTTGTTGAGAATTTGATGGAAAGTGTCACTAGTTTGGAAGTGTATTTTCCCTATGATACAGGTTACCCTTCCATTTCCTCCTAAATCCACATGTTAAATTAATATTAGCTGATTCCTGGTGACAAGGGTCTAACCCTCATCCCTGGCAAGTGCAGCTCATCTCCCCTCCAGGTCTCAATCTCTCTCTGTCTCTCCAAAGTGAACTGTTAAGTACAGACTTTTCCTTAGAGTGGTCCCACCCAATGGGCCAACCCAACAACTCATAGGGATTACATTAGCAATTTTATATGTTCATAGCCCTTCCCACCCGTCCTGCTGTGATCCTGATGTCAGCACTGCTATGTAGGCAGGCATTATTATTCCCATATTATAGATGGAGGCTGAGGCTAAGAGAGCTTGGCTTATGTCACCTAAGTTCAATCCTGTGTATGTTTCTTCAGGTGGTAGCCCCCTTTCACGCAGTGGGGCTTAGTTCCAGATGGGTGTGTAAAGGACTGCAGCCCTACTGAGTTAGCAGCAGAGGTCAGCATGAAAGCAAGGATTTCCCGATTCATAGCTCAGTTTTATAACTATTATGCTACTTGTGGCTGCCTAGTATCCAGTTTATTTCCTCTAATGAACCTTCTGCTGGCTTTTTTCTGGGAGGAAACAGTGTAATGAGCTTGTCCCTCTTGTCTTTTATCCCAGAACCGTTTCTGCTCCGTAAGAAACCCATCAGGGAGATGCAAATTTCTATCTTCCTGTTAAGGCAGATGGCCTGAGTTGCAGCTGAAATAATACAGTCGAAAGAAGGTGTAGAGAGGGTGAGGCAGAGGAACAGTGGGCAGAGAAGTGGATGTCACCTTTAACCATATTCTAAGAGCTTAGGCAACCACATTTTTGAGAATGTTCTGCCCAAACAAGAAGTCTGCCAGCCTTAGGAGCCAATTCTTGCATTTAATTTTTGGCACTTTGCAGCTCTCATGTAGGAATTGGGTCTCCTCAATTTCACAGGAGGAGTCATTTGTGTGAGTGAGCCCAAGGTGATGAGAATGGCAGCTTATGCCATTGAAAGTAACTCTGTCCACTTTCAAATAAGAGTAACTGGTCTGTTTTTCACACAAGACCGGTTGTTCCACACTGAACCAGCCTTGTGTGAAAAGTGAGGTGGGACCTTTTTTGTGTTTGAACTGTTTCCTGCCTGACAGTGATGTGAGAAGTTCTCCCTCAAAGAATTGCTCAGCTGGAAACCTCAGCCACTGCTTGCCAGTGTTTGCCACAGCTAGGGACTGTATTTTCAGGGCTGTGCCACATATTGAATGCAGTCCTAAACACACTTAATGAAGGAGTGTGCCGTGTTGCATATAAATGGACTGACTTCTTAGTAAATGCATCTAAAGTTGTGCTGTGAAATGTCTTTTTTCTGTCAGGGAAATAATCTGTCAGGACTATGTTCTAGTAGTGGGTGGAGCCAGTAGCAAATGTCAAGGTGCTTACTGTTTTTCTTGCTGTTTCTGCTATTGTTCCCCCCCCACCTCCCCGCGGAACTCTTTTCTCTCCCTCCTTTTCTATTTCTTTCCCTCCACATCTAACTGGTGGGAGCCTGAACTGATCACTTGCAGAGGGCTTTTGCAATTAAACTGGGCCACAGGCTGCCTGTTCTTGCTTTAGGAGTCTACAGTGTGAAATACACATGTGACATTTTCCTTCATCACGCAGGGAGAACAGGGTGTACAACAGTGATGTACAACGAGAGAGGGAAAAGAAACTGAGTTTCTGCATGTTTGGAAAAAGAAAACTGGTCCTAGTAGCAATAGGTGCTCTGGGAGCAGTTGCCAATGGACTGACAAACCATTGCTGCTGTTGTTGTTTAACTGAGTGTAGCATGTGAAATGAGCCTCAGAAGTGACACCATCATGGCACAAGAGTAGACTGCACACTTGCCTTAACATTCTTCATCTCCTTTCTTTTCACAGATCATTTTAACAGTGCTGTTCATCACACCTTTAATTGTGAAGGAAGTCAGTATGCTCCTGGAGTCCAGGCGCTTGCGCAGGTTGACTAGCTGACCACTCTCTCTCTCTCTCACCCCCTTCTCTCTGGACCATTAAGTGGGACTCCTCAAGGAAGATCACTGAGGGGAGATGCGTTTTGGTGCTTCACCTTTACGTCCTTATTTATATATCCGCTAAGGTTGGAGGCAGGGTTAAACGTGTGCTGCCGAGATGTTGGTGTCTGAATCCCATCTGAAGATATACTACAGCCTTCTACGACATGAACTTCCTGAATGTGGAGGAAAGAGGCCCTTCCTTCCTCCTTTTGATTTTTGCCTCCTCAAGGCCAGCTGGTGCAGTCGTGGTGATCAAGCCTTCCAGCCTGGGCTGCAGTTTCTTGGACTTTAGCCAGGGGATCTCATCTTGAAACACTCCCCTGCAAAAGAAATCCAAAAGAAAAGGAACATGTCCGGGGAAAGAGTTTGAGATTTCTTCTTACTGTCTTTTACAAAGTAAATGCTATCCATGGGGACCTGGGGTGGGGTGCTAGCAATTCAGATGTGCAATTGCTGCCTGCAGCAGAATTGTCCAGGGAGAACTTGACCACTTGTTGCTGATGACTTCCTTTACACTGTCCCTTTTATATTCTTTGTACTGTTACGTGCTTGGATCTTTATGCTGTATCTGGATACCTGACAGTTGCCAGATAGAGAAAACTGACAGCCCAGTTTGCGATGCCTGTTAGCAAAGAGGAGGAAAGACTTTGAGTC
The DNA here is from genome assembly GCA_948474755.1 of Ctenosaura bakeri. Classification (NCBI taxonomy): domain Eukaryota; kingdom Metazoa; phylum Chordata; class Lepidosauria; order Squamata; family Iguanidae; genus Ctenosaura; species Ctenosaura bakeri. Next base: position 16,034 of record CAOLHI010005118.1, read on the forward strand.
ATTTAGTACCAAAGCATTTCAGATTAGCTTCAGGTCAGTCACATTTTTACAGACTGATTGTGCCAAAGGCTTGCTTTCCTGGTTGCTTACCTGGCTCTGTATTTACACAATACACAGCAGGAAATGGTGGAAGCAAGCCAGATCCTTTGTACACTCATATAGAAAGAATGGCTGTATTAGAGCTTTTTTATTTGGTTTCTAAATATTTGACCTGTCTGGATATTGTTGCCCGTGTTAATTTAACTTTCCCATGTCCAGCAGTGCAATTGCATTCCATACTTGATTTATTCTTCTCTTAATTGCCTAATGTGTGAGAAAATGAGGCTGCATCTGTGGCATGTGGAGCCAGCATTTTTCAGCTGGAAAGCTGGCAATCGAGGTTTTTACCAGAGTCCTTAAGATAAAGGTTAAACACTTGTGTTATGGTTTTAAATGGGTTTTAGGAGAAGATTGGGAATTAAGGTTATTATCTGTGATCATCTCTGTTTGATCAATATCTAATTTTTGGTGACTTCTCAGATGGATAGGGATTTCCAAATTTGTTGTCACGAAGTCATCCAAGTCCCATCTTTTCTTCCAGCTTTTTCTTGATCTGTAACATGTAGTCCATGTCCTGGTCCCACTGGAATCGGAGTGGGGAAGTGATCAGTTGGATGATGATGAGATAGGAAGTGAGTTGTAACTAAAAGATTTTGAGGAAGAGGAGAACTTCACTGTGGAGTTGCTCTTTTTGCTTAATGACTAGCTTAGACCTATTGGTTCAGCACATGGGGTAACAATCCATTGGCCTAAACTGGATTGCATCTTTCTTCAAATCTGGCATCCTATGGTTAGTGGGCATACCTTTTCTTCTTGGCCACTTAGCATGCATGATCTGTTTCAGATATTGTGGACATTTGGACAAAGTGTACATTCTCCCCACATCTCTCTCTCTCTCTCTCTCTCTCTCTCTCTCTCCCCTCTCTCTCTCTCTCTCACACACACACACACACACACACACACACACACACACACAGAGAGAGTCTGTCAAGCAGTCAGTTTCAGTGTTTGGAATAGTTACATTGTGGATTACGTCTTCCAGAATTGGCTAGTCAGCATGGCCACTGGTCACACTGGCTGTGAGATTCTGAATTGCAGTCTAAAATCACTTTTCTAATAGCTAGTCAATTCTCAGATTGGGGTGTGGAGTGTGGATATCAGCTGTGCTGGTGTGTCCATGTTTTATGGAGTTTTAGACACACACTATTCATTATTCTCCCATGTGGCATTTAGTATGAATTGAAGCAAATGTATGCCATTACTTTCCACGTGTATGGGAGAGAGATGTTGCTACCTTGCCTCTTCTTGAGTTAAGCACACAGAATTTGGTCCTGGACCATGCATTGCAGGGTGTAGACATTTATGTCTCTTTGACCTTGAAATACAACACTAATCTCTTAGGGTCCCCAAGGTGGCTCTCAAATCCCTAGCCCCCTTCCAAAAACTGTGGATTGTACTTGTTGACTTGGATGTCTTCTTGTCAATGAATTTTCAGCCCAGTCTGTTCTTGTAGCTGAGAATGAAGGGACAAAAGCAATTAATCAGCTGTGAATTTGAAGTTGAAGGTAAGCTGCTTTTTTTCCCCAAACCTGCCTTTATAAATACTTTACATACAGTGATAGCGTTTTGAAAATTTTTATTTATAGATGTAAATGCTTAATCATGTTATGGCTGCTGTGACTGAAGTGTTCTTGATACCTCAAGGGCCTCTTACTAAATTATGTTGCTCTCTTCCAGCAGAGTTGTTCAGCTCTGCTCTTCTTTCTGTTCGTGACTGCTTAATTTCTAGGTGTTCTTTTTTTTTTTTTTTTAAATTGTTTTCTCACTTCATCCTGCTTAATCTTTTTGGAAGGGATTATTTCCTCTTGAGTTTTGTTTGGGAATCCAATTCACTTGCAGCCCAGATCTGTAGATCTCATTGTCTTTTACTACTTGCCTTTTCCCACTCCGTTGAAACTACGACTATGAAACTCTTCACCCTTACAGTTTTCTTTCATCACTGAAGATATTTCTTAGAAGACACTTAAACGGTCTGATTTCATCATGGAAGCAATAGGCTTTGAATTCTAGTCCTGTCCTAAATAATTACCCTTTCCCCAATTTTAGGATATGTGCACACAATCATTTTCTATCTTTGTTACTGTTGATTGGGAAGACCCACAAAGAACTGGGTCTTTCAAGTGGTCCCGATACATATCCAGCCCCCTGATGTCTGCACAGTGTGCTTATGCTTTAGTATCAGTGTTTGAGACACCATGGATTCCTTGGGTGACCTGGGAGACATTCCAAAGCAGCCTTCTCCAACCTGACAGTCCATCCAATGTATTGATTACAACTTGTATCATCCTCAGCCAACATGATGGTCATTGATCATCATTGCAACCAAAGACATCAGGAAGGCATCAGTTGGGAAAAACTGTGACAGCAGTGGTTCTGACAATTTGGTTGGATTGGAAAGTGTTTAGTTCTAGGGCAGAGAATGTGGGTTCAGTCCATTTCTGTAATGCTTGGAATATCTGTCTGCTTTCATCTCAGGCTAGCTGTAAGCATTAATATGTGTCATTTACCCCAGTGCTGCATTTGACTGCTTGCAGAGTTTTCCTTTCAAAGGCTGGTGCAAACAGCCCTACAGGATGGCTCTGACCACCATTTAGACACTCCCCTGGCCCTACACAGATATCCCACCCCCAATTTAGGTCCTTCTGCCTGTCTGTCTAGGTTGGGCAAATGTCAAATTGGGTTGACCTCAATAAATTATTTTTTTTCAAATTGTACAATTCCGTAGATTTTTCCTTCTTTTTTGCTGTTCAGATTACACTGAAGAATCCCGTTCTCCCCATTCAAATGTCATTGTGGGGGACAACATGTGATGAAGATCTTAAAGTGCAGTATTTTGGAATTGAAAAAAAAAATGATGGAGCTCTTGGTGAAATGGTTTGAGTTGGACTAGGATTTGAAGAGACCAGGATTTGAATTCCTGCTTGGTCAGAGACTCCCATTGGGAGACCTTAGACAAGTCACACTCTGTCAGTCTTAGGGGATGGCAGTGGCAAGCCACCTCCAAATGAATCTTGCCAAGAAAACCCTATGAGAAGATCAGCATAACTTGAAGTTGACTTGAAGGCACGTAACAACAGTGAAAATGACCAGTTTCTCTATACAGGCATTTGCTTAGTATGGTGGGGGATGATAGTAATCCAACCTCAGTCAAAGTGCAATTGATATGAAATAATCCTTATCATATTTGCATTGCAAACTGTGTGTGCGTAGGCCCAGGCACCTGGTTTCCTGATGAATGTGGTTTGGGGTTTGGAGTGCTTGGCTTTGTGGCTAGGCCTCTGCAAAAATGGGTTTGGTATGCAACCAACTATGCTGGTTAGAGCACTCTGACAACTGTAGTCCAAAAAAGTAACTTTTTCCACACTCTGCTTTCTGGTGGTGGTAACCAATTCAAAGGTAATTTTTCCAGCTGAATAGATCTTTGTGGGAAAATCTCTTGCATCACTGTCAGATGGGAAACAGTGCAAACATAAAAATAATATCAGCCTGGTTTCACAGTGTCCATGCCAGTTGAGGGATTCTTAGGATTGTAGTTTTAAAAAGTAACTTTTCTAAGCCTTATACATGTGGGCATCAGGTGCGTATACCAGGTGGAGTTGATGATATCTTGGTCTACTATCACACACAGAAATCAAATCCCTGGAAAAAGGAAATGATTTCATTTGTTAATAAACATCTGGTTTCATGTAAGGCTCAAGATGGTCAATGATAATTGCCACCTTTTCCCAGGCGGGCTTAAAAACTACATGGCAAGTAAAAATTCAGCAGGGTGCAGTCTTCCGGCACTGAACTCTCCGTTGGGAAAACACTGTGCTTTTGGATGTCTGCCTGTTGTTACCCAGATTTTAAAGGCACATCAGAAAGATAACAAACCTACAGCAGCTAGGCAATTACAATCTATTTGAGTGCAAAGGTGGGGGATAGTAGGTCTGCAACGAAAGCAGAAGTGCGCAGACTGGTTTTTCCAGATCCTATAATACCTTTTTGTGAACTGGTGTCCTAAAGATGTGTTGGGCTGCAACTCCCATCACTCCCTGACCAGTATGGCCATTAGTCATGAAGGGTGGGGTGTTGGAGGTTGTAGTCCAACAAACCTGGAAGGCACTAGGCTGGGGGAAGGGTTCCTTCTTCCCTTGAACAAGAAATATACATTTCTGACTTGCTTGTTTAATGGGTCCAACTATCTTTTTCTAAGGAAGCATTCTGTCTAGCAGAGGTGATGGTGGATTGTAATATCCCATTCCTCCAATACCAATATATTTGTCCTTGAAAAATAAAATTCTTTCTCCCAAAGTGATGCAAAGCATCACTAGCATCTAACATGACTAGATAGTGCATTTTAAGACCATGGGTGAGAAGGGATACGATTCCTTCACTGTGGTACCAGTGCTTAACTTTGTGGGATTTGAAAAAGAACTAGAGCTGACTTTGTCTCAGGCAAATCATGGAAAAGAGCAGGGCAGACTCGTATGGTGCTGTGCAATGAGCTCTGATTTCTATAGGTCAAAGTAGAGGACCTGAGCGAGTTTCATTCTCCCCCTTCGCCCTCAAAGAGTAGATTGGTGTGATTGCAGCTTTCCTTAACAGGCCTGTGTGTGCAGGCAGCTCTGGCAGAAAACATTGTTGAACTGGGCCCTTTGCCTTTTCACCTCAATGGGATTTACTGCCAGGCAAAGGTTTCTCTGTGGACTTTGGCTGGCACCCAAGGAACTGTGCTGCTCGTAGGCTGTGTCCTGGCCAGGGACGTTGGGGCGTGTGGGCTTGTGTGCTTTTAGAACAGCAGCCTACAGGCACACAGCTTTTGAAACAGAGGTCACTTTCACAAGCGGTTTCAGATGGGACACCTGTTGTGTGTGCTAACGTGCATCTTCTGTTCCAAAAAGGTGTGTGTGTGTTCTCCTAGGTGTGCCCAAACACTTAAAACAGATAAAATAATCCTTTGGATCCTGGCGCTTTGCCTTAATTAATCAATTCCAGCCCTCTTGCAAGTTTCTTCTTTCAAGCCTTCTCTTTATATTCTAAAGATCACCTCACCTAGTTAGCTTCTGCACAAGAGAGCAGGTGTGAGATGCTTCTTTCTCTATTGCAGGGGTTGGGATTATGCAGTTCTCCAGATGTTGCTGAACTGCAGATCCCAGCATCCTTCATCATTGGCTACGCCAGGTGATGGGAGTGGCCATGCAGATGCATTTGAAAGGCTGTAGAGAGCCAGCATGGTGTAGTCGTTTGAGCATTGGACTCTGACCCTGGAGGCCAGCCTGAGAAAACTCTGTGATAAGGTTGACCTTAGGGTTGCCATAAGTCAGAAATAGCTTGAAGGCATAAAATATAGGGGGCTGAGGCATGGTGGGGAGAATGGGCACCTAGAATCCAAACCAGGTCAGGGAAAGGAGAGGGAAGGGGGTTGGATTGGCATGGTGGCCCTAGACTTCCACTTTCTCTCCCATCTCCTTCCTTGTGTGACTGTGGGGGTATCAAGAGAGAGTTTGTGGTGCTAAGAAATTGGGCTGCGAGCTGTCCTTAGCTGATCAGGAAGTGGCTGGTGGAAGAGGACCAGAGGCGAGTTTTTAATGAGCTGTGCGGCCTGATCGGAGCTGCCGAGAGGGAAGGTTTACTGGGAAGAGAAGTGCCTGAGGTGAAGGACAGGTGTTGGAAAAACAATCAAATCCATGGAAGTGAAACCTGCAAATGTAGGTGTATAATTTAATCTTGGTTAATATATACGTTATAGCAGACAGCATGAGAAAGCATTACTTGCCCAGTAAGTGGGTTCCAGACGTACCTGTTAGGTCGGTATATTTATTGAAAAAGAGATTAGTCCCTTGATACTGGCTATGCAGCCGTGAAAGAAAGAATTGTACAGCAGGAGCTGTATCTGATAGCATTGATTCCTTCCGAATAGGAGCAACCTGGGTGGTCAGACTTACTTTTCTAATGCATCACAAAACTATTGAAGAATTGTTTCTATAGGCTTGGCAATAAAAACTTGCCCGCAAGGGAAGTTAAGAGTGTCAGGGATGTTAAGTACTTCCTGTGGTTGTTTTAATGTTGTGATCCATTGCACTGAAATGGAGCTGATTCCTGGATGCAGAGAAAATTGCTTTTGAAGATGAATAGGTGAAAGGAGGCACATTCTCTTTGTTCTTCACTGTTGAGAAAAGTTTTCCCAGTGATGCCAGTCAGTCATTGCCAGAGCTTGGAAAAGATTTATTTTATTCTTTACACTGCAGTTCCCATGGCCATGCTAGGATTCTGGGAGTTACAGTCCTGCAAAAGGAATTTTTCCAAGTTCTGGATTTCTGTCATCTGGTCTCAGCCACAGGATTGTAAACTAGAAAGGCTCTGGCAACTGGTCTTGCATTCCCTCTTGCAATAGATCAGGCCCTCACAATTAGAGAGTGAGGATTGTCACACTCTTTTTGAAATGTCTGTCACCAGACTCAAATCAAGGGTTGTTTGCTTGTTTAACTATTTCTATGCTGCCCTTTGTCACAGGATCTAAGGGTGTTCTACAAGATAAACAATTTAAAACACTTCCAGATTAAAACTATAAATAGTTTCAAGAAGAGAAAAACATCGTAAACAAAGCAACAGTTAAAACCACTTTAAAAGCTAAATGTGTGTGTACACTTTGAGGGAAATTAGCCTCCAAATGTTTTAATAAAAGACCATGTTATGGCTTGGTGCTAGAAAGGAACCAACTTTAAAACTAGTCAGACCACCAAACAGAGGACATTCCACAGTTGGGTGCCACAGTTGAGAAGGCCCTCCCCATGTTTTCCCTGCTCACGTTGTCCCCACTGGTGGGTCCCAGAGGAGCCCCCTGGCACAGACCTCAATTCCTGGACAGTATAAGGTAAATATGGGGATCAAAGCTGTTTAGGGCTTTAAATATCATCACCAGCTTTTTGATTTCAGATTGGTAGCAAAGTGGGACCCTACTGTTAGTACTAGTGCAACAAATCCTAAATAGCTTACTTGGTCCACTGCAAGGTATAATGTTCTGTAAGCAGCTGGGGCACTCCTGATGTTTTGCAATTGCAATTCCTGTAATACCTCGACATGTGTACTGGTTAGGGCTGATGGGTATAATATCCCAAAAGCATCTGGAGGGTCATGGTAGCCTAGCCTTGTTTTAAAAGTTCTCTGAATTTTATCATGTGGGTCCAGATTGTGGCCAGATTGGCTGGAACTGCTAGGAGCTGAAGCCCAGTAATATCTGACAAGTCATCAGTTCCCCATCCCTGCTATTGGCTATTTTCATCAGCCTCCTTTTTAAACCCTCCTACAATGTGTCTTCCTTTGCAATAATCAGATAACTACCACTGCTTTTGGACTTCTTATTGTATCCTGCCATTCCTCCAAGGACCTTGAGGCAGCCTACATGGTTCCCTACCCTTTTTAAAATCTTTATAACACATTGAAAATGGTTTGGATGCTAGCTTAGGACTGGGGTGACCTAGGCCCAGATCCCCACTCAGTCCCTCAACCTCAATGAGTGGTTTTTGAAAACTGATATCTCTCAATTCAGCCTATGTCACAAGCTTGGTTTTGAATATAAAGTCTGGGAGGAGTTATTACATGGCCCTGAGGTCCTGGAAGAAAGCCACAGCATAAAACAAAAGAAATGTGGTAATAAATGTTGTTTATCTAATATTGTTGTTGTTGTGTGCCTTCAAGTGATTTCCAACTTACAGTGATCCTAAGACAAACATATCATGGGGTTTTCTGGAGCTGAGAGTGTGTGACATGCCCAAAGTTACACAGTGGGTTTCCATGACTGAGCAGGGAATCAAATCCTTTCTTTAGGGTCATAGTCCACTACAGCGTGCTGTCCCTCTTACCTATTGTACCCACCCATTTAGTGTGAAGGTTAGGTTGAAGAATCTATATATAACATGTACTTTAAGATCATTCAATAAGCTACATGGCCATGTGAGGATTTAAACCTGTCTTCCAGTTCCTAATCCAACATTCTAAGCACTGTGCCATATTGTCTTTAGGTGAAATTGATCCTGCCAGCTGAGTATGTCAAGTCTCTTGATTCCAGTATGTCAAACCCTTCCCCTCCCAAATCATGGCCATAAACCTAAACATAATTACTTCCCTGTGAATAAGTCCTCTTGAAACTAATGGGAAAATGAAAATATGCATAAAAATTTGCATTAACAGGTACTTTAGAGTGAGGTATAACTTAATGTGGGGAATTACTCAGAATAAAATATCTTTAGAGCTAATGTGTATGCAATATTAATATTTGTCTGAACTATCATGGCATGATTAGTTATATTACCCTGCAAACCAAAGCTATAGTAATTTGACACTTATATAATAGGTTCACAACTGAGAGCTTTTATTCCAACTAAGATCTTGTGTGTTATCTATGCATATAATAATATATAGACACTATGCATACTGAATCCCAGCTTGTCACATTCCCTGCGCAGAGAAGGAATTTTGGCAAAAGGCAAATTATTTATATGTACAATGAATTTACACAACTGTCTTCAGTTGGTTTGTCATTCCCTCACTCCAGGGAAACCTGGGAACTGTAGTTCTGTGACAGCTCAAAGTTGTGCAGGGGAGAGAATGACAGTCCTTAAGTGTCCTTAACAAAATCCCAAGCACCTCACTATGGTACAACTCCCAGGATTTTCCTCCTCATGGATGTTATAGTTTTCTTGTTCCCATGCTCAGTCACTTTCCAACCATGTGCCACCTTCCTGCAGAAGAGGCCAGGGTGGCTTTCATTTCAGACAAAAGGCTTGCAATCACAGTCCAAAATAATAAAATAATTGGGAGGGAAGAAGGCTGTATACACATATATTCAGGCAACCAACTATGAGCCAAGTGCTCCTGTTATCTGAAGCGGAAGAAGAATCCCTGCTTCCTCATTTATCACAAATCACCACTGCCTGCCAGTTGTCTTGTTCAGAAAGTGAGACAGGAGACAGGCTCGGAAGAGAACAGGGACAACCATGCAAAGCTCTTCAGAGAGGCAGCCATGTCAAGATGCCTGGCTTGAAGGGGATCTTACCTGAGAGCTAGGTACTATAGCTAGAGTGTTGTAAGAGACTGTTCCTACCAAATGGAGGATATGTACTTTACTCTGCATAACAGAAGGCCAGAATTTCAGCTAGTATATAGAATGGTAATTTTATGAGGTAGTGATAGGGGAGAAGGAAACAAACAGCCATTAGTCCCAGACAGACTGATAAAAGAAGTCTAGATGTCAGGCTTATCCTCCTGCAACAGCCATGGAGAAGAGTAGCAGAATAGCATTTTAGATGTAGGTATTAGGCAGCTCTGCCTCATTATCTCACTGTCTGTCTGGTATTCTTTTTCTCTTAGGTGCCCATATTTTCATCACATCATTCCATTCAGTACACCTCTGACTTTCAGTCTAGAGTAGGTCCAAGGTTTATTTTACTAAAGGCATCCAAATGGACCCCTAGTCCTCTTTTTAGACATCCAGTGGAGACAAGCAGATACATAGAATTTAACCGGTCATCCAAGAACAGAGGTCATTTCTGCCCTGCACTGTCACAGTACTATTATTCCACTTTCAGTATCCTATGGAATCCTGGGGTTTGCAGTTAAGGGAGGGGCATTTAGAATTCTCAGCCAGGGAGCTCTTTGGCCTCAGGAAACTACAAACCCCAGAATGCCACAGGATGTTGAAAGTGGAATAATAGCACTATAACAGTGTCAGACAGAAAGGCCCTTGTTTCCGTAACAGAAACTGTGTGTTATATCAAATTAAGCTTGGTTGCAGCCAGACTCCTCAGAATTATTCAGAGCTCCCAGGAAGCCAATACAAAATTTTGCAACCACCATGGTTGAGTTTGAGATCTGAACCAGTTTGGCACCAGTCATTCCGAAGATGGTGTCGACTTACTGCTGTTGTCCTGACTAAAGTTCTAATCACTGGGTTTGGCTGTGTCAGCTTGACCCAGGTTGCCATGGTGCTGTGAGAAAATAACTGTCATCATATGCCATTGTTTTGTGCCAAGATTTTAAAGAATACCTTTAAATGCCTAGCCGTACCACTGAGCGTTAGGTGAGGTTGACCCTGCACAAAACTTGGCATAGGGTTTGCCGAATGAGAGGAAGATGGCCCCATTAAATTATGTTGCCTTGGATGCAGATGTTTCTTTTAAGTTCTCTAAATTCAAATTCAGACCCTAGAAGCAAGTTTTCAGCTATTGGCATTCAGAACAAAAGTACCTCCCTCCAAATAAACTTATTTCTACAAAGCCAAGTTACCTTGTTGGTTTTTATGACTGGGTCTTTAATTTCTCTTATTTAAGTGGTGCTCTCTGTACTGAAATGTTTATTAGAAATATTATATAAAATATATAATGTTCACTGTATACCATTCATGTAAATTTTATTGTCCTTTACTCAGCTACATTAAACATAGCAGTTGTTGACTGCTGTCAAGACAACTTTGACTTGTGGCAACGCTGGGAATGAGAAACCTCCATGACGCTCTGTTAGCAACAGCCCTGCTCAGGTCTTGCAAATTCAGGGCTGTGATTTCCTGAACTGATTCAATCCACTTGCAGTGAAGTCTTCCTCTGTTCCAATTGCCTTCAACTTTTCTAAGCGTTATTGACTTTTTCAAATGAGTCATGTCATCTCCTGCTATGCCCAAAGCACAATAGTCTCAGTTTGATCAATTTGGCTTCTAGTGAGAATTCATAGCTAGGCAATACCTTTATTAGATCTGAATACCAACAAAGGTAGTTGGGTAATACCTGAAGTAGGACTAATTAAAAAGCCACAGTTTTGTGGCACACAGAAGTATTGCTTAACTTCATGTTAGTGACAGCCAGTATGGTGTAGGAGTTTGGATGCTGGACCAGGACTTTGGAGACCAGAAGTTCAAGTCCCACTTGGCTATGGAAACCCACAAGTGACCTTTCATGTTGGTGACACACTTTTTTTAGACGTGTATGATTTCACGACACAGTAATTCAGTTTTATTAGCAAACCGGAGGTTAAACTAACCCTTTATAAGAGATACAGACACATACATAAATTGTAATGACAAAATGAATGGGGACACAACATATCTGATGAAATCCTTTCATATATTTTTAAAAATATATGATTTATAAATAATAACATACATTTCCAAGATTGTAGGTGACACACTAATGTGTCACAGCACACCATTTGGAAAGCCCTGCCTTGGGCAGTTCACACTCTCTCAGCCTCAGAGGAAGGCAAAGGCAAACAACCTCTGAACAAAACTTCCCAAGAGAATCCCATGATAGGTTGTGCATTAGGGTCACCATAAATGGACATAAAAGGTACATAACTTCAGGTGGACACAAGTTGAAGCTGGACAGCAATTAATGGCAACAACCCAAAAAAGCTACTTTTCCAAGCTCGGGATCATCTAATGCTTTGTGATGGGAGTATCATTAATACATTCCCCAAAAAAACTGCCACTTCTACAGGTCAGAAAGTTGGACAAACCTGGAGATACTACATTGTTGATAGATGTATGCTTTTTGCAAATCCGGACTAATCAGTCTGGTATAGATTCTGAGGTGAAGGGAAGACAAAACATCCCGAAGAAGCCTTAGCTACTGGAGAGCACAGCCTTTGCTACTGCTCCCTGATTTCTAAAATCTTGTTCTGACAAGCTGTCCTTGGTATAGTGCCAACATACACAAGGCATCCGACGGTATTTGATTAATCCATTTATGCGCTGAAGATACAACAAAAATATTTTATTTTGTAATGCTTTTGATTTTCTGCCAGAGCATGCCAGGAAATAAACCATGTATGCAAATTTGGGTGTGGATTAGTGAGATAAGAAGGAATGGGTGGAGGAGTCAGTTTGAATGACTGGGACTGTGATAATCAAACAGCCAACTGCTACCTCTGAAAAATAAATTAATACATTTAATTCTACAGAGTCTTGGTGAGCAGGAGAGGATCCAAGTTGGTAAACAATGTGTTCCACTAGGACTATAAAAAAGATTTCTTTTTGGCAGCAAACCCCAACTAATCATTCAATTTACTTGCAATAAATTCACTTAGTAACAAAATGTTGCTGGGTGACCTTGGGCCAGTTACTGTCTTATTGCAGGGAGAGTGGGGATTTCTGCCTTCTCAGTTTCACTGACTGAATCTATTTTCTCCAACTGGGGGATTTGATCAAACTGACTTCTGGTTTCCCCTTTGCCACCCGTGTGATTTGCAGCAAGATTGCTTGGCAGGAAACAAGGCAATGGCAATAGTCTGAACTGGTGGTTGGGAGCAGCCTTTTAATTCTGCAAATGCCCTGCCAGACTGATGCTACATCAGGAAAATTAAGGGATCAGAGTCCATTAAGAAGTGAGGGGCAGGCAGATAGCAGTACAAGATACTACTTAGGCCATTCCTACACTAGACTGTTATAGTGCTATTATTCCACTTTCAACATCCTATGGAATCCGAAGGTTTGCAGTTTAGGGAGGAGCCAAAGGTCCCTCCCTAAACTGCAAACCCCAGGATTCCATAGGGTGTTGGAAGTGGAATAATAGCACTATAACAGTCTAGTGTGGGAATGACCTACATTGTTGTGACAAAGGCTGCAGAGTAACCCCAGTCCTTAAATAGCTGACTGCTGGCTGCTCCAGCTGCCCTGCCTCAGAGCAGCCAGATGGTTCTGAGGTACTGGACAGGATCCTGCAAAGAACAGGGTCAAGGCCCAGATCCTTGCAGGCAGAATCCTGCAAGGACCTAGTCACAGACCTGAACCCTTACACTGGGGTCTCAGTTACTGCCTGTAACTGTCATGTCTTGAATGTTGGTCCTGCAAAACCTGCAACTCTCCTGATTTGGCCAAAATGGTTCTGATTAACTCCCTGCTGTCCCACTTTTTCATCTGCTTTTAAAATGTCCCAGTTTCTCTTTCCTCTTCCCACTTTCCACCTCTTGTCTTCAGTTTACTTCAGCTGCTGCAAACTCAGTTCAAGATGCAAATATGGTTTGCACTCAGTTAATGCAGCTGAGGGGAAAAGGAAAGGAGGCCATTCCCAGTAGGCTCAGACAAAAGCAAGCTGCTACAGTCTCTCCTAGCTTGTGTATTCCGATGCTTTCTTGACTACACTCCCCTGTTGTTTGGTTTCCTGTGTCCTCATTTTTCTCCTAGGAAATATTGGAGGGCATGGGCCTTCTCTTGCCATCAAAGCAGAGGGTGTTGAACTTGGTGGAGCAATGGCTTGACTTGTTATGAGGCAAGTTCCTGTGACTGAGAGCTGACTCAGTGAAACTATGGAGTAAGCCTGCTTGACTTGCTTTCCCTAAGCACTCCTCGACCTGTGTCATACGCCTGCTTTTTGCAAGGCAGAGCCTGACAAGTTGTTTTTGAAAAGTAATCAGCTACAGCAGGGCTTTCCAAACAGTGTGCTGTGACACATTAATGTGTCTCCTGAAGTGTGTAGGTGTGTTGCCTACAATCTTGGAAATGTATGTTATTATTTATAAATCATATATTTTTAAAAACATATGAAAGTTTTCACGAGATATGTTGTGTCCCCATACAGTTTATTATTGGAATTAATGTATGTATTTGTATCTCTTATAAAGAGTTAGCTTAACCTCCAGTTTGCTAGTAAAACTGAAATTACTTTGTCGCAAAATGATGCATGTCTAAAAAGTGTGTCACCATCATGAAAAGTTTGGAAAGCTCTTAGCTACAGTAACAGTTTTGGATCCAAAGCCTCTAAAGTAGCTACTTGCATTATAGTTTATTTTTAAAAAGTGATACTTTGATTTACTGATTCCTGATTACTTTTTGTTACTTATTTTTGTTACACTCATTCACATGCCTGGATGTAGCAGTATGGGTCACACTGTGAGCCAGCACTATGGGTTACTCCTGTTCCACAGTGTGCAAGTCCTGCACTGCTACAATCATAAAAGTAAAATTGCACATTATCTCATACAAAGGGATGAAGTTATTCCTTGGCAACCATAATGCAAAAGGCTTCTTTATTTCTAATGTACTGCTTTCCAGCTTTGGCAAGGAGTGCTTGTACTCCAGCATTATTGGTCTTGTTCCCTTTCAGTGTTGTGTACACATGCACAGCTTCATAAGGAAAACATACAGCGTCTCCCACAAACAAGCAGAAAATGCTACAGAGACAATACAGATGGGAAGGGAAGAGGAAGGAAGCCTGATGTGGATAACTGTGGGCTGCCAGTTAAGGAGCAGAGCCTCAGGGAGACATGCATATGCATTTAAACTTCTTCCATTTCTAATAGGAAAGCAGGGCGTGCGAGGCTTTATTCTGCAATGCAAGTAAAGTGAACTGGAAACTCTTTGCAGAAATGGAGTAGGGGGAAGCAATATCTAAGTGACTTGCCTGGAGCTACAGTCTGCACTGAGATTGTAAATTCAATTGCTCCCAGGTCTGTGTTTAGCCCAGCACAAATTGTATTATGCAGAATCTGTGATGGTGGTGGTGGGTAACAAGAGAGGGTATGAGCAGGGAATGTGGCCAGTTAATGAAAAAAACCCAAAGCAGCCTCTAATTGAAGCACAAATGTTTGCTGCTGTAGCCAACCAATTGATAGCATAGGTAGCATAAATAAAAATTAAACTTTTATTGAAGTAATTTGGAAGGGAGAAAGGGGATCCTAAATTTCCCCCTGTTAGAGTGAAGGTACCTTTGCGTCAACCCACATTAATGAGACCTTTTAATGCGTAAAAAGAACTTTCTAGCTTCCAGTTTGCTTTTGCTTTGCTTCTCGATAAGCCTTGGCTGTTGAAGAGTACCAGCTAAAGGTGGAGCACAGGGTGCCTGGTGTGTGTGTGTGTGTGTGTGTGTGAGAGAGAGAGAGAGAGAGAGAGAATATCTATGACTGTGTGTGTGTTGGGCGGAGCTTTGATGCCAAACAGGGCTGGTTTTAAAGTGGGTGATAAATGCTGTCTGCCCATCTTGGATTTGTTTAACTTTGGGGTTTACACAAGAAGATATGATGACAAGAAGGTCATTTGTCTGCAGCCAGATTAAAGGCCTGAACACTGACCTGCAGGCTAGTCTAAACTAATAAAGTTTGGCTGCTGTTGTTTTTTTAAGTGGAAAAAACCCACATAGGTACATATGCATATACACATATACATACATATGCATACACACACTTCATTATGATAATAGACCTGCCCTACTTATCATTCTCTCTCTCCTTCCCTACATATGTACTTTTAGGGCTATGATATGATAGAATCAGTGACAATCCCTTAAAAAAAAAAAAGGCATGGGCAACACATAACTCCCCAGATGTTATCAGATTCCCAACTCCCATCAAACCTAGCCAGTACATTGGTGGGGAATGCTGGGACTCTCAGTCCAGCAATAAATGTAAAGATAGCGGTTGCCCACCCTTGCTTTAAAACAAGCACTTTAAAATAAGAGAAGGCAGGGCTATCAGCATGGTTGACTAGAAAGTGGGTACAAGGAAAAATGAGATAAAGATTAACTGGATCTAATTTTAGAATATTTATTGCCAAGTATGTATAACCAGGACCCAGCATGGCGTAGTGGTTTGAACATTGGACTATTACTCTGGAGACCTGCTCACCCATGGAAACCCACTGGTGGCAAGTTACTCTCTCTGAGCCTGTGAGAGATTCACCTTAGGGTCACTATAAGTCAGAAACAACATGAAGGTACAGAACAACAAGATCATTGATGCTCAGTTCTTCAACTTGAGGTGTGGGTTCCCACTATTCAATTAACCACTGAAAGCCGTTTGTGGGCTAGAAGTGAATGGTAGGGTGGGTGGCACACACAAAAACTTTGCTGGAGTAATGAAAAGGCAAACTTTAATGGCTGCGGATTTGGAACATTGGCGTGGTACAGGGCAGCAGATCTGAGTGTTAGCTGACTTGTTTGCCATTCTCCTCTAAAGGCAGCAGCCGTGGGATGGTTATAAGACCACCAGGCAGATCAGAGAAGGAACTTCCTCTCTTTGTTCCATCTCCTGCAAAACTCATCCTGATGCTGGGCCAACTCAAATCTGATTGGCTAGCTGAGAAAATATGCCATTTAGGAGTCTGTGCCAGTATTGAAACAAGAAAACTGTACAACGCTAACAGCATCTGCAGATACAGAAACCACTGAAACCACCACGCTGGAATGAAAAACAAAGTATCCGCTCATGTATAAAAAGATGAAAAGACTGGTCCCAGGCAAGCCTCCTTAGGGCATGAATTCTCAAGACTGAGGCCATTTCTGCACTACACCGTTATACTGCTGTTATTCCACTTTCAACATCTTGTGGAATTGTGGGATTTGTAGTTTATTGAGGCCAAAGATGTTCCTCCCTAAACTGCATGATTACAAAGGACATTGAAAGTGGAATAATAGCACTATTACAATCTGGTGCAGAAATGGCCTGAGTGTCATCACTGCACTGCTAATATTCACAGGTTTTTCTCTCTCTCTGTTTTCTTCTGTCTCCATTGTTGTTTGTAGTTTATAGTTTATAGTCTTTAGTTTAGTTAATGTAGGGTAATTTTTGTATTCTTTTCTTTTTTGATTTTTGAGACTGTTATTACTGTTATCGGTATTTTTCTATGGTTTTCTAATTGTCTGTTCTGTGTTTTTTCCCCTAATTGTTTATTTTTCTGTTTCTTTTTATGGTTTGTGTGTTTTTTCAACTTCTTTTCAATAAGTCTGCAATAAAAATTATTTAAAAAAAAAGATTGAGTGTCATCACTGAAAAGGTTGTGGGACTTGAGTTTGTCTTTATGTGCCTTCCATCATTTCTGACTTATGGCAACCCTAAAGTGACTCCATCACAGAGTTTTCTTGGTAGAATTTGTTCAGAGGTGGTTTCCACTTGCTTTTGTCTGAGACTGAGAGAATGTGACATGCCCAAAGTCAGCCAGTAGGTTTCCATGTCTGAGTGGGGATTTGAACCTTGGTCTTTCAGTGTCTTAGTCCAATACTCAAATCATTACACTACACTGGCTCTTTGGACCTGACTGGAACTAGAGAATTTTTTTTTATCTATGATTCTCATAATTGTAGGGATTCTGGGTGTTGTAGCCAAAAAAAGTAATTTTTCCAAACTCTAGATCTCAGCAAGAACCTCTGTTCTGCAGAAGATGTCAGGAACCAGGCACGTGCATATGAGAGTGAGTGGGTTGAAATGGGTTGTTCTGCTTCTGGTTCTACTATTTTATTTCAGTTGATGTGGATTATTCTGTGATAACTGGTGATAAATTGGGAAGTGGTGACAAATATTTAAAAGGTAAAGAGCATGGCCATTTCTGCACTAGACTGTTATAATGCTATTACTCCACTTTCAACATCCTATGGAATCCTGGGGTTTGCAGTTTAGGGAGGGGCCTTAGAGAGGGGTATTTAACATTCTTAGCCAGAGAACTCTAGTGGTTCACCAAACTAGAAACCCCAAAATGACACAGAATGCAGCCATGGCAGTTAAAGTGGGATCATTGTGTTCTGTTTGAAAAGGGCCCCTGGCTGGCCATAATGGAAAAAGAATGCTGGAATAGATTGTTCTTTGGTCTACTGCAATATTGTTCTTTTTGTATTCTTATGTTCTTAAATATATTGTGTAGAAAAGAAGAGATTGTCTCAGTGTAGCATAAATATCTGCTGGTGGATTTATACTGTAACAGCTAAATGGAATCCCTATACTGAATATCACTGTAGTGCAACATATGAGAAATAGTGGATGTGTATAGCTGCCACCTCATCATGTAATGTACAATGCACAAAGGGAGTATCCAAGGCATTAGAGTGTATTTGCAATGGTGCCAAGCGCAGAATTCCACTCCCAACATCATCCATTCCTCATTGTCCTAAACAGCAATGCCTCATGCACAGCATAGCTGGCGCCTGTGTATGTCACCAATAGGATTCTGGATGGAGTTTGCATATTGAGGATGATGACAAAAATTATGGATTGCCTCTGGCTATCTTTTACCATGTGCAAGACTGTATGGCTTACCCATTAAGCATTTGCTGTTTTTTATTCCCCTGAAGAAAGTTCACGGCTTTGCTTTAATACCATTGCGATGCCTTCTTTCTTTCCACAAATGCTGTTACCTTGAAGTGAAGCAAACAGTCTTTTAACTCACAGGGTCTTCTTTATCAAGCAGACAGATCGACCAGCTGCTCAGGGCAGAAAAGAAAGGAGGTGGGGAAGGGAGGGAGGCCGTCGAGAGCAAAATGCCTGCCTGCGCAATAAAACCATATGGGATTTTAGACCAAAGCAAGGTGCCCTGACCTCCTCCCCCCGCACTGCCTTCATGTTATCTTTATCCCTTTTGAAAACACAAGTATTACTTGCAGTCTTGGAAAAGGACTTAAATGTCCCTACAGTAAGACAAGGGCCAGTGGCCACAGACAAGGTACAAACTCAGAGGGAGACAGTATAACCTGGGGAAGTCTTGCAATCTAAATTGGATCAGGCAGAGAAACCCAAGGGAAGGGAGATTATCCTTCTTAAAATACAAGTTTCGAGAGTAACTAACCCCACACCTTTCCTGCCCTCCTGTTATTCAAGCCCAAAAGGGTAAAAACAGGTGTGACACTGGGTCTCCCTTTAACATATATAAGTGAATAAAGAGCAGCTCCCCCATCCACCTCCCAAGATCAAGGGTGGCTGGCTCCCTGACTGATCAATTCAATGTCATTAAAACAGCAGAGCATGGAAAACCATTTCAGAATTTCTTAGCCTACATGGCCACTGGCTGAGGGATTCTGAGAGTCCAAAAATCCCTTTTTTGCAAAATTGCCACTCCAGAATTTGGTATTATCCTCACAGGTGTGAGAGAGTGTGTCTTGAGTGTAATTCCTGCCCCCATATCTGCTTATGTGAGAGAAAGGGAGAGGGAGATGGGAGTAGGGGTTCAACATCAGCCTGCAAGTAGTTATTAATTTTGCCTGTGAGCAGATAATTGTGGGGGAGGGCAAATTATTTTCCCCATCCATACCATGCAAAGACTCTTAAATATGAAGACTCTTACATGTGCAATGTGTACTTAGAAGTGCCTTCAGTAAGTATGCCCTTCCAGGAGCAAAGAGCATAGACCCTGGAATATTCTTCAGCTCCCTCACCCCCGGATTAGGCAGGGTGTCCAACTGCTCCTGAAAAGATCAAACATCAGGGATCAGGACCATCAAGACTCCTGCTTATATAATTGAGTTCCCTGAGGAACTACCAATCAAATGTAATAGTTTAGAACAGTGGTTCGTGACCTGTGGTCTGTGGATCCCTTGGGGGCGTTGATCTCCTCACAGAGGGGTCTGTAAAGCCTTGAAGAAATGTTATGAGCTTTTACAGTTAAAAGAGAAAGGAAGGAAGGAAGAAAGGAAGAAAGGAAGAAAGAAAGAAAGAAAGAAAGAAAGAAAGAAAGAAAGAAAGAAAGAAAGAAAGAAAGAGAGATGGTCATACATTGATTGTGGAGTCTTTTGCTGGTGAGAGACACCATTCATACAGATATTGATTGCAATATCTCAAACCATTCAGAAATTACAAAAGTAAGAGTTTGATTGCAAAACTTGGCACTTGATGCTTCTGCGCACAATGAGAACATGCAAGTGAATGATACTGAACAGCTGAGAAAAAGCCCATGACATTTCTTGCTAGCGTAAATACAGCCAGAAGCTGCTTTTATAGCTTCATCAAATTCCAGCGTTGTCCACATTGCATTTATGTGTGCATTAACTTATTTCTCCCTTCTGTCCAAATTAGAAGCCCCTTGATGAGCAAGTTTAAACAAATATTTGATGCACTTTAGGGTTTTGAATCTTGAGTTAAGTCTTGGTGGTCTGCAGCAACAAAAGATATTTAAATGGGGTCTGTAGTAAAGAAAACACTATGAACTGCTGGCTTATAATCATTTGCATTCACTTAATAAAGTCTTATTTATTTTCTCATGTTCTTGGCATGTCATTTTTACATTTTAAACACATTTATAATATTTCATTGATTTTGTGTGCAAAATTCATAATGGTCTGCTAGTCTTTAGCCTCCCCTCACACCTGTGAAATGATGTAGAGGAAAAGGGTTACATATACTCCTTCCCCAACATTACTGCTTGTAATTTACACTCTTTGCTGCTATATACCCTGTGATGAAGGTTCTGACTCACATTTATTTTGGCCTTGAGACAAAGGTGCAACATGGCTAGGACCTATTTGGGCAGAGTTTGGCATCCAGCATTTACTGACAGGGAAAGAGAGGGTCCCCCAGAGAGTGGCAAAGTGTGTCCTATAGGCCCCATGTGGACCCCTTGAAAGTCCAATGCAGCTCCCAAGGACCCTCCCCCAAACCTCCCAAAATATTTTGGATGAAAAATGGAGATGTGATTTTCTAACTTGTATTTCATTTTCCCTGCACAATCCTGATTCAAACAGAACATTTTCTGGAGGTGAGATAACATTTTAAAATACTGTATAATTCTATACACCTCAGGGGGTGTGATTTGCCATTTTGAGGGGCCAATGGGGGGGGGTCAGAGTGGTTTGTGTCCCTGCAAGGTCTAGGAGAGAGTACCATGCCCTCCAACTGTCCCAGTTTGGCAGGTACAGTCCTGGGGCCTTTCCACCCTATGCTGTTACAATGCTGTTATTCCACTTTCAACATCCTATAGAATCCTGGGGTTTGCAGTTTAGGGAGGGGCCTTTAGAATTCTCAGCCAGAGAGCTCTTTGGCCTCAGTGAACTACAAACCCCAGAATTCCACAGGATATTGAAAGTAGAATAATAGCACTATAATAGCACTATAACAGTGGGGGGCAGAAAGCCCCCTGGTTAATCCTCTCCTGTTCCACTTTCTCATCTGTTTTTAAAATGCTCTGGTTTCTCCCTCATTCTTCCACTTTTTCCCTTAAACCTCATCTTCAATAGCTGCAGACAGTGATCAAAGCAGTTTGCACTCAACTCAACAGGAGGGAGAGGAAGAAGAAAAGTCTTTTTAATTAATTTTAATTAATTCACACTGTTTCAAATTTTCAAAATGGCTTTAAATTGTTTAAATTGACCTTGTTTGTATTTAGCCCTTAGACTTTATGATAGAAATGTTTTAATTAATAAGTCAACAGCTTCCCATTGTTCCTGGCACTTGATCCTGGATGTTTACTTCATTATAAAGGAGAAGATATTTTTTTCATTGGGGAAAGTAAATGCACTATGATGATGGCAAAGATTTTAATAGGCCATGTAACCGTTTTGGCTTGAATTCCACTATTAGAGTACTGTACAACCACCGAATCCATGGGATTCATTTATGTGTTGACTCACCATTCAACAGTTGATTCAGTTGGTCTTCTCTAGTTGGGACCAACCAATAGAATGCAGGCCAAACTGGGTAGTGGATAGCATTACGATATAATCGATGACACTTGTACTACCTTTTCATTCTTGGGCAGTGTTGACACAATTTCATCCAGCTATATGGACTGGTGTTGACTGTAGATAGGCCAGTCTTTCATTCAATGTAGACAGTTTCTGTTTGTCCATATTGCATTGGTCAGGGCTGGGAATCACATGGTTCTTCAGATGTTATTGGACTGCAAATTTCAGCATTCCTCAGCACTGGAATTGCAGTGCAACAATATCTGGAGGGTTGCATGATTCTCATCTGATAGAAATCCTGGGAACTAGATGTCAGTGCCATTGGTATGCACCTTCTGTGGGATACCTGCTACCTTTTTGTAACTCATTGTGGACAGCAGCAGGGAGAAGAGAGGAAAGGGCAAAATCTTGCCCTTCCCAGTAAGCTCAGGCAAAAGCAAACTGCTGCAGCCTTTCCTAGCTTGTGTGTTCTTCCTCATTTAGTAACTTTTAAAATCTTCTTGCCTGGCCACACATTAATGGATTTTCATCTATGAAATTTTGGAAGGTATGCTGATTTGGAATAAGACAGTTTCCTACTTTCATAGACATTATATGTCTCAATGTAGGAAAAATGGAACCAGAGTTGCAGCAGGCCTCAAGATGTTTGCATTTCCAGGTCACTGGTAAGGACACCAACCTCTTGCTTATTCTCTTGAAGCCCTGCAGTGTTTAATGACCAAATTAGTCTTCTTGTTTGTTTGACACATTCCGGGCTGGTACCTTGAAGGCATTTACTTTGTAAAATGACCTGAGGCTTTGCCATTCATAACAGCTGCCCAACCCTAATGGGATACTTTAAAAAAACACTCCAGGGGACACAGTTTGGCTTTTGCTCCCAGCAATTTCAGCTGAAAAACAACCAAGAGTAAACTCCCTCCGCCCTCCACTACCACACAAGGTAAACTGTCCAGCCTGGCTTGTTTGAATGGCACATCTTGCCTTGTTTGTCCTGAACCCTTAGTGTTGAGAACTCTGATTCTGTGGAACAGCCTTCCCCTTGCCCCATGCTTACCTAGCATCCACCAGATGTATAGGAGTACAACTCCCATTATCCCATACCCCTCAGCTGTCCTGATTTGACAGGAACAGTTCTGATTAAATTTCTGGTATCCCACTTTTCGGATTGATTTTTTTTTTTTGTAAAAAGTCCCAGTTTCTCTTTCCTCTTCATAGTTTCCATTTTTCTTCTCAGATTACTTCAACTGCACACCTGAGTTCAAAATGCAGAAGGAGTTGTACTCAATTGACTCAGCAGTGGAGAGAAGAGAGGATGGGTGGAATCTTGCCCTTCCCTGTAGGCTCTGGCAAAATCAAACTGCTGCAACCTCTCCTAGCTTATCTGTTCTTCCTCATTGATAACATTTGCCATCTTAACCACACTCTGATGTTGCTTGGTCACAGGGGTCCAGATTTCATCTGTGAAATGTTGAAGGGTGTGTTATCTACTACCCTATGAATCTGGGGATAATGGGAATTATAGGTACATGTACAGGCACCACCAGGTTGGGAAAAGCTGCCCTAGAACAAGAAGGGAGAGGGGTTTGAGAGTGGAGGCAGAGTGTTTTGTTTACTTCTGAGGAAACATACTGGAAATCATGTGTATGTATGGGTATATTTTGAAGTAAACCACAGTTGAAATGGTTGTTCTTACAATCCACTGATCCTTACCATGTCCATATCAAAATGCTCTGACAAGCAGGACATGAAATGTTAAACAGCCAATTTTGCTGTTTTTGTTGTGTGTGCCTTCATGTCATTTCTGACTTATGGTGATCCAAAGGCAAACCTACCACATGGTTTTCTTGGCAGAATTTGTTCAGAGGAGGTTTGCCTTTACCTTCCTCGGAGGCTGAGAGAGTGTGATTGCCCAAGGTCACCCAATGGGTTTCCATGGCTGATTGGGGATTCAAATCTTGGTCTCCCAGTGCCCAAGCCCAAAACTCACACCATTACATGCTGGGTCCCACTGAGTTTCTTAGTAGCCTGGAACAGCAGTTCTTAATCAGGGGTTCATGGACCTCATGAGGGGTCTGCAAAATCTTGTTGCTAGACAACAGTAGCAGCAGCAGCAACAGAGATGTGGCAGCAGGTGTGTGTGCAAGTATCAAAACTGTTCCCTTGTTTGCAAATAAAGGAGCAGTTTTGGCATCTGCACCCTCCCACTACAGAGTCTCTGGTGAAAGGGACATAGAGGCAGGTGAGCATGTGTGCATGCTCAAACTACAACTCCAGAGATCAGGGCCTGAATCCCCACTCAGCTGTGGAAACCCATTGTGTGACATCAGGGCAAGCCATATTCTCTCAGCCTTGGAGAAAGGCAAAGGCAACAAAACTTGAAAAGAAAACCCCCATGATAGGTTTGCCATAAGTCAGTTTTCAAAGGAGAGAGACATGATGACTGGAAAGATCTTCCCTCTGTCAGTGGCACTTTGTTGTTGTGAGTCTTCAAGTAACTTCTGACTTATAGCAATCCTAAGATAAACTTATCACAGGGGTTTTTTGCAAGATGTGTTCAGAGGGGTTTGCTTTTGCCTTCCTCTGAGGCTGAGAGAACATGACTTGCCCAAGGTCATCCAGTGTCTGAGTGGGGATTTTAATTAAATTTATTAAAGGCTCCAGAAGTCTTTAAGGAATAAATATTTGAATATTTGAATCTAAATGTAATTATTTAAATCATGAGTTATGACTTGGGAGTCCCTGGCAACAAATTATATTTACAAGGGATCCCTGGTAAAGAAAAGGTTAAGAACCACTGGTCTAGAATTTTCAGTTGTGGAGTGGAGGAAGATGATGGCATTTTATTTTTTTGTCTGCTTTCCAACAAAAGGTCCAGAAGGAGTATTCCTGGATATAACATGATCACCATGTACCATCTGATCTAATTGTTCATTGGGCAGCTGCTACTGTCAGGGGCCTCAGAATTTTTATTAAGATGGGAGGTGCTCAACATCAGCAAGCAAGTAGTTATTAATTTTGCCTATGAGCAGGTAACTGCAGGGGAAGGCAAATTACTTTCCCTGTCCATTACCTTACAAAGACTCTAAATATGAAGGCTCTTACAAGCACAATGTGTACTTAGATGTGCCTTCAGTAAGTGTGCACTGCTGGAAGCCTTTATTATTCCTGGAAGAGCTTAGAAATCCAGTCTTAATATTTCTTAGTGCTTAAACATTAAGTGCACTTCATATTGATAATGCTTGAGGAAGCTTACCTACAGAGCAGTCTTGGTGATCCAAATTTCCAATATCATTTCGGGGAGGGGGCTCAGCCACCCTAACCCTACCCTTGTTTCAAGGTCCATGTTACTGAAAATCATTCTCTCAGAGGTGGTATCCATAGGGCTTTCCTTTCAAATGAGTTGGTTCTCTTCCTAAGAACTTTCTCCACTGTCCAGTTTTCACAACCATACAGACATCAGAAACATGAGAACAAGGATAATCTTGACTTTGGTATTCAATGATGTATCTTTACCCTTGACAATCTTGTCTAGTTTCTTCAGAGCTGCCCTTCCTAGCAGGCTAGAAGGAAGTAAGTCAAATGTCTCACCTGAAGTTCCTAGAACTGCTGTGCACGTGGAACTGAAGAATTCTATCCATGGCCATACATGTTGTCATTCAACATTATATACAACTCCCTCCCTGCAGAGGAGAAAGTGGGATTGTGCCACTAACCACATCCATGTTGCCCCAATAGCTCAGAGATACAGCCAGCAGTGACATCAATGCTTTTGAAGGAATGGCTTCCACGCCCACTCCTGCTCCTTCTTCACATATTTAATGAACATGGGGAGGGGATGTTTTAAGTGGGGTGGTATGCATGTGAGAGAAGATTCAGTACTGAATAGTCAAATGGTAACTACAGTAGACTACAGTCCTCCTTCCACATTCGCAAGTTTGACCTTCGCAAATTTGATTATTTGTGAGGCATGAGCCTGCCTTCCCCTCCCATTCACTTGCATTTTGCGGGATGCAGAGAAGGAAAGCAAGGAAATGGGGGTAGACACACATGCCCATTATTTCTCTTCTCTGACTTGACTAGGAAGTTATCTTGCAAGGACTTGAGACTTAACTTGAGACTTGAAGGTAGAGACTTCAGACTTGACTTGAGACTTGGAACAAAAGACTTGAATACATCACTGGCTCCTCCCTCTCGTTCCCTTGCTTCTGGCCTTGGCACTGAGAACTCACGTTGAGGCAATAGGCAAGGGAGTCGGGTGGGAAAGGCTCATGTGAGCCTTCTGTCCCCCCTCCAGACCTCCCCCTCCCATTCCTTTGCCATTGGCCTCAGCATGCAAAAGGCAAGGGAATGGGAGGAGGATCATGGAGGAAGTTGTTAGCGGTTTTTACACTTCTGTGTCCCAGACCCTCACGAAAGTGGAGGGGCCACTGAAGTGTTTACATTCAAACTATTAATGATAAATATTTTTTTCTCTTGTTTATGACATTTGTGATAAAAGATGACAATGATGTCTACAGAGCTAATTCATTCATTCCTCGTGGATATTAGGGCATGCATGTCTTCCTTTCTTCAGTTGGCTTCGCTGGGTTGGATTTTGAAGTATAAGCCATTCAGGGCAAGGAGCAACCCTCTTTTACTGTTTAAAATGCCATCCACACTGATCATGTAACCACCAGCATCACCATCTTAAATGTACATCAGTAATCCCAGGGCTCTTGCATTCCTTCCCAGAACATGGGAAGGTGGGAACAGGTTGATTAAGTAGTCAAACATTGGAGGAGCTATGAGCTGCACATTTTGCAGTTTATCTCTTTATATAAAAGGGCTTTATTGATTACTTTTAAATGATAAAAACCAATGTTTCAGGAGGAAAAAAAAAAGGAAAACTAAAGTCTCAGAATATCTTCAAGACGGGGCAGGTCCACTGGCTGCATGTCTGTTTTTTCAGCTCCGTAACTGAGGCCATTTCCACATTAGACACCATTAGTGCATTCTTCCATTACAATCTGGCATTGCCACTTGTGCAAAGGTAGTAGATTAGGAACGTTGTTTTCTGCATCCTTTCATCTTAAGAGAATGAGTAGCCATATTGCCGCTGGTGATCCTTCTGCACTACAGTGTCCTTGGCCACTCTCTTTACTCACTTTCACCCCACATCACTGCCCCAATTGGTTGTATTTTTTTTCCTTTGGAAGCCATACTAAACATGCCAGTACACTATTGCATTTTCTCGCTATGATGCCTAAAAATGTATTTAAAAAAAAGTTTTAACTCAACTTTGAAATAAACATGGAGAGGTGAAAGATTTTGTCTTTGTTACAACACTATGGGAGCCACTAAGGAAGGGAGAAGCTGGGCACGCCCACAGCCTGCCCACTGCTAGATCCGCAACAACAAGAAGCTCTATCAAGCACTATTACTGTTCCACAGTGAACCGACTGACAGGATTGAAGTGCTAAAGGAGGTGTTTAATGGATTTTTTCCAGAAATAGCATAAGGCGGTTTTGCAATGCTTGGGGACAGGATAGCAGCTGGATAGCAATGATGTCATCTTGTAGCACGACTCTTGGACAGGTAACAACCCGTTGCTATGATGGAATAGCAACGCCATGTGGAAATGGCCTAAATGTACTTATTAAAGCAAGGATCTGTGCCCTGACCAAATGCTGTTGGACTACAACTCCCCTCAATTCTGTCCCTTGGCCATGCTACCTGGGGCTAATGAGAGTTAGTGTCCAACAACAGCTGGAAGGGCACATGTCGCTAACTCTTGAACTAAATAAAATAGATCCATTCACTTTTCCCATGACAGTTGTTTCAACCTTTTACAGATCTGCCCTTGCCAACTTAGGGACTTGAACCCACTCAGTGGAATCAGACCGAAACATTAATTTTTCAAGTAACATAATTTGTGTAGTTTAAAAAAAACACACCACAAGGTATTGGAAGCCAAGGTACATCTATGCAGTAGCAACTTTCTAGGCACAAAGGAAAAGCTGTGTTTCCTGTCTTGACAAATCCACTCTTCCCATTGAAAGACTGAGCAGAGCTGACTTTTAGACAGAATGTCTCCTGCTGAAATCATAGACTGCTTCAGGCTTTAAAGGCACAAAAGCTGTTTTGTTGAGGGAGAGAAAAGGGATTCACTGATGCCTGCACTGGATACACTTGTCAATGTAAATGACTCTGGTAGCACCCGGGCGGAAGCGGCTCACATTTGAGAGGAGATGGGAAGTCAGGGAGATCAATTTACAGCACAGATAGAAGAGATGGTAAATCAAAGATGTCCACAGGGATCAGTTTTTTTCCTCCCAGAATATATTTCTTCTTTATTGATGAGTGTTTGACTTGTGTGATGCATGCTGATAGCCTTTTGCTATCCTGCCTTTGGACATTTCCGTTTGAGATCAGGTTTCCTGTGAACCGAGACCCTTGTATTAGCATGTTTTTCTTACAAGTCAGTAGGCATGCTGACAGGCAATTCTGGGCCTGCTAAGTTATTTGCATTCAGGACCTCATCCTCAAAGCCAATGCTGACCTTTTCATGCCACGCCAGCAATCTCAGTCCACAGTGGGTTCAGTCTAGATCCAGAATGGGCAACTTGAGACCCACCAGATGTTGACAGACCACAGCTCCCAGCATCCCTCACCATCAGCAAAGCTGGCTAGGACTGATGGGCAGTGAACTCCAATAACATCTGGAGGGCCACAAACTGTTAATTGTTGATCTAAAGCAAGCATGGGCAACTACTGCAGTTACAGAGGCCTCCCCCCCCCAACAGCCAGGAGCCGTACGGACTGCAAGCAAGCAGGGAAACAAGCAAGCAAGCAAACAGACCCACGTCAAAATCAGAAGTGGTTTGCAAAATAGTTGATGTGAAACAAGGTAGGAGGATCTTGCAAGTGCATTTAAAAGGCTTTCAAGAGAAAGGCAGTCTAAATGAGTTGAGAGGAAAGAGGATTTTTGAGTGCCACAAACCAGTCTTGCGACCACAGGTAGCCCCACTTGGCTCATCTTTGTTCTAGACGTGTGGGGTTCCAGATAGAATTTTTCTACCAAAAGGTACTCAGGCGCTCTTGTGGGAAACCACAAGTTACAAATGGAAGGGGACAGCAGCTGGACCTCCTCTGCAATTCTGTGAACAAGGTAGGAAAGTGGAGATTAAAAGCCTCCCCTGGATGAAACCCTGTGTTGGTTGTACTTTGTTCCAACTGCAACAGTCATATTTTTCACACTGATTTCCGTGAAGCTGCCTTGAGTTCTCCTGACTTACTCTAAATCCAATTCATAGCTCCCTGGCTATCCAGAAATTACACAGAACAATCAGCTGGTATGGGAAAAGATTCTGCCCAATAGAGATGGAGGATTTGGAGCACATTCACTGATGCCATCTCAGCCTCCTGTTGCCATCCTTCAGGTGAAAAGAAAAAAAGATGAAATTTCCCATGCAATTCAGTTCTAGGCAGAAATGGAAATCATGCGGTCTTCCAGATGTTGCTATATTGCAGATCCCTAGCCAGCATATCCATGAGCAATGCTGGGAATAGCTGTTCAACAATAACTGGAAGGTTCCCCTCCTTGGTTTAAGAGATGAGAAATGCCCTGCTGTTATCAGATTTACTTTAGAATATACTTCTCCATGTTTTAAACCTTTCTGCTGAGAAGAACATAAGCGTGATTCAGAACATTTCTACTTGTTTAAGGTCAGTGGCAGAGCTTGGAATGTGTGGAGGGGTGGGGGTGGGGCTACAGCATGAGGGGCGTGGCCACTGTGCATGGGGACACGGCTGCGGTGTGTGGTGGTGTGGCCAGGACACATGGGGGTGTGGCTATGGTCTGGGATGCCCCAAAAACATTGTCGCTCAGCGCAAAACCACCCGCCGGCCTCCCAGCCCTATGTGACTGTTTAAGATTTCTGTGTAACCTGAATTTTTGAAGCTCTTTTTAATTTTATTTTCACCATATTTTGTGTGTAATAGAATCACATACTTATAAAAATAATCTTTTGTTCTCAGATTAAGCCGGGTGCCCTTTGGCTTCTACTGGATGTTCTGATAATGGTATTCGGACAATCCTGTCTGGTGTCTGTTTCCTTTTGAGGAATCTGCCCAACTATTACCTGGAAACAGAGCTACAGTCCTAACTAACTGCAGTGTAATAGGGTTTGTAGGTCATGAAGAGATAGATTGCAGCATGATTTACATAATTAACAGAAGGCAATTCCTGCCAATACATTCAGGAGCGGTAAAAATGTAAGAAATCTATTATCTAGAAGTGCAAATCTAGATGTCATATAAATTTTAAAAATCGATGCGTGTTTCATGCTTCATTGGAAGTGTTTATTGAAAATATGTGCAGCCTTTTTTGTTGTTGCTCTTAATGAGCCTGTTTCAAACAGTTTCTACTTCTAAGTCTCCCTGTGTGATCCTATCTTTCTGCTGGTTTCTTTGATGACCTGTATATAGTAAAGTAAGTCGGTTCACACACAACATCAATCTTGGTTACAAAACGACCACAACTGGCACTCCATCAAAGCACATTTAACTTCCTCCACACCAAGGATATAAGCACACACATGCCAGGTACTCCTTCATGTTCTCTTCATTTCCTGAATAGGAGTTTTCTTTGGAGACTGGCAGGCTGTCTCCTATTCATCACCTTCCTTTACATTTAGGCTTCAGTTCCTAATACTCCCTACTCACTTTTAACTCAATGGAATTCTTTCCTATGGGTCTCAATGATGCAGGAAGCCAGACTAGAAAAATACACTTCATTGTGGGTGGTCGTAGAAGTCTACCTGAGGTGTCTTCAGAGTGTGGAAAAGTTACTTTTTGGACTGCAACTCAGAGAATCCCTCCCCTAGTCATAATTCATATCTTTGCAGGAGATTGTTTTTGTGAATTTAATGACCATACAGGTGAATTTGAATTACTGTGCAGTATCTCAAGGGCCTTGCAGCATTATCCTATAAATGACTGCTCTGAAGAATCCTGGGTAAATGTTATAAGCTTGGATTGTAAGGGTGAGCTAAATGATTAGGAACAAAGAATGATATAGCCTTTCTTTTCAATCGAACTACATCTAAATAAAGAGAACTCACATGTTTGAATTGTGTCCTGTTAAACAAGAAACAAAGAAGGCACACTTGGATCACCAAATCACATTGGCTCTTTGAAGAGGAGAAAACACAACCAGAGATTGGAGAAGTTACCTTTTTTGGGACTACAACCTGCAGGTTCCCCTTAGCCAACATGGCCAGTAGCTGTTCTGGCTGAGGAATTTGGAAGTTGTAGTCTAAGAAGATAACTTTCCCTAGCTCTGTATGTGTTGGCAAACACAATTTCACGCATATATGCTCCAAGTCTAGCTTGCCAATTTTCAACTACCATCACACATCTGGGATATAGCTGTGCTACACAGTTATAACAGTTTGATACCGCTTTAACGGCCATGGCTCCATCTTGTAGAATCCCAGGATTTGTAGTCTGACAAAGAGTAATTAGAATTCTCTGCTGGAAAACTCTGTTGTATTATCCCGAACTATTGCTTTAGAGCTCTCTGGCTGAACAGTCTAAGTACTTCACAAAACTACAAATCCCATAATTCCAAAGAATGAAGCCATGGGAGTTAAATTGGCATCAAAGTGCTATAATGGTGTGGTGTGGATAAACCCTAGTGCTGTATCAACACTATAAGAGCTTCTAACTGAGGGTTTGATTGTTTTGTTTTGTTTTACTGTTTTGTTTGTTTTACTGTGAAACTGCCTTGCCTCATTTGTGGACTCTTATGAGGGAGCCAAGTCAACATCTTATTTTATTTATCAGCCAATGTCTTATTTTATTTATTTAGACAATGTATACCCCAGCAAAAAAGGCTCTCAGGGTGGCTTGCAAATAATTAATTTGACAGATCCATGCTTACAACATAAGTAAGATGTGACAGATAAGGAAAAGGAAATGGCAGTGGCGGAAGGGCTTGGGTCCAGCAGATGCTGGCTGCTCTTCTCTCCCTCTGAGTCCAGGGCCATTTCTACATTAGACTGTTATAGTGCTATTATTCCACTTTCAACATCCAATGGAATCCTGGGGTTTGCAGTTTAGGGAGGGGCATTTAGAATTCTCAGCCAGAGAGCTCCTTGGCCTCAGTAAACTACAAACTCCAGAATTCCACAGGATGTTGAAAGTGGAATAATAGCACTATAACAGTGTAATGCGGAAAGGGCCTCAGTGTCTGTCTGTGTGAAGGCTGTTTAAAACAAGGTGTTTTTTTTAAAAAATGCTTCTGAATCCTATGAACATGCTGACATCTCCTTTTTTTTATATCTCAGTGGCTCCATTTTGGGTCCATTTCTGTTGGAAGCTATCACCTGACTTCCAGGGGGAAAGATAATATTAATGTTCCTTATATGACTACAGTAATAATTGCTGACTTAATGTGTGAGAAGTGTTATCAATACTCTTGAAGCTTAAACTTAATAACAAGGATGAGCAGCTTAGAATTAGTGTAGTACTCTGGTATTTTAAAAGTGTCTTATTATTTGCTCAGTACATTGAAACAATAGGTGATCCTATAGGTGATTTTGAGAGTGAGAATCCTTTCGTTACTGAAGTGCTCCTTGGCCTGTGTTCTTTAGTTGATAGCTGTAATATTTTGTATAATGACAATGGTAGTCATTTACAAAATTGCCATAAATAAAATAAACATTACAATTTTAAAAGCTGATTCAAATAACTTTTAAGGTACTGCAGTGCAAAATGATGTACAAGCAAACAAACAATGCTTTCATCCGTAGCTGAAATACTTGATCCTCTTATGTTTGCACCAAATATATAATAGATCTAAAATATTTTCCTGGCCTGGCTCTCTGTGTGTTTTAGTTTCAATAAATTTATATGGAGGCACATAATCCTCAACAAATGACAGTTTCCATCTCAGTCTAAAACGCTGTCAGCATCTTTGCCAAAGATTTAATTTGGCAGCACAAAGGAATTAAAACAATAAAATAATAAGGGACAATTCTTGAAACCCCTTGCAGCAAATACGTGATCTGTTTCTTGACCCCCTCCTCCTCCTCCTCCATTCCTTGCCTGGCGGTTAGCAAATCCGTGCACCCTTCATCTCCTTCCTTTGTTCTTGATACTTGTTCCGCAGAACAAAACAGAGATACAAAGCCTACTGGATGAAAATTTTCCTTCTAACAAGCAGCACGCATGAGGGAAAAGACTAGCATGCACTCTGTCAAGCAATGTACACTATACAAATATATCTGTGTCAGGCAGAACTTATCTGGCAAATGAGTGAGATACCATTAAGTGGCTCAGGGACTGTGGGATCTTCCAGATGGGGCAAATGTTTCAGGAAGTTGCGGTATCTATTGCTGTGGGGTTTTTTTCTTTTTACAGTGGGCCCTCAATATCTGCTAGGGTTTTCCAGGACACCCTGTGGATACCGAAATTTATGGATGCTCAAGTCCTGTTATGTACAATGATGTAGCAAAAATGGCATCCCTTATGTAAAATGGCAAAATCAAAGTTTGCTCTTTTTTGGGCAGGGGGAATATTTTCAAGCTGTGGTTGGTTGAATCCATGGATGCAGAATCTGCAGATATGGAGGGCTGACTATATATACATCCAAACCCCAGTCAGAATCCTAATGCGCAGTCACAAATGCTTAACCTAGGCCATTCCCACACTACACTGTTATAGTGCTATTATTCCACTTTCAACATTCAATGGAGTCTTGGGGTTTGCAGCGTAGGGAGGGGCATGTAGAATTCTCAGCCAGAGAACACTTTGTCCTCATTAAACTACAAACCCCCGAATTCCACAG
Organism: Ctenosaura bakeri; assembly: GCA_948474755.1. Taxonomy (NCBI): domain Eukaryota; kingdom Metazoa; phylum Chordata; class Lepidosauria; order Squamata; family Iguanidae; genus Ctenosaura; species Ctenosaura bakeri. The sequence goes on from CAOLHI010005118.1 coordinate 49,304, forward strand.
GATGTTGAAAAATGGAATTATAGCGCTATAACAGTGTAGTGTGGAAATGGTCCTCGAGTTATGCACTTGTGACTATTTCATATTCATAATCCCTACATAGACCTTAGTTTAGAGGATATATAAGGAATGTGAAAGTCCTTCAGTCTTGACTTACTGGGCAGCAGCTACTGCAATCAATCAGGATCTATTGATCAGGAAATAGTCCAATCCCCCTCGTGCAAGGGATCTCTAGCACGAGGGAAAATTGTGCCAGGGCTCCTGCTTCTGCCTGTCACACCAGAGATTGCTCCTGGAAGGGGGCGGAACAGTCAGTTATCTGCTGGCCAAATAATAGCAGAACAAAGCCCCATCAATCACAGCAACTGCTGCCCAGTAAGTGAGGACTAGGGGGCGGGAGGGAGTCATGACAGAAGTCTCTGAATAATACTGTAACTATGGTGTTTATACATTTATAATTTCCCTACAGGTTTCTGGCCAATGTTTCTATTTTCCGGCAACATTTTATTCCCACCCTTGAGTGGCTTTCATTTTCAATTCCAATCAGTATCAGAATAAAAAAGTCTCAATCTCTTCTACGTTCTTTTTAATGTTTTTTTCTCTTAGAGGTTATAGTGCATCAGTGAAATGACACTTCTGTACTGTCGCCCTGTAATTAAAAAAAAGAAAACGAAAAAAAGGAAGAAAAGAGGAGAAAATTTGTCCTTCACACCAAAAGATGGTTTCAGAAAACGCACACCCCTGGTGAAAAAAAATTCTTTGGAAGACCCCTAGTGCAAATCAACAAAAGCGCTACAAACAGTGTCCTCCCCTGCCCAAAAATGGAATGAGTGGATGTGGAAATGATAACAACCAGTAAAGCCCTGCAAAACCCAAGGAGCTAGTTCTGGTTGATCATCAAACATGTAACTTGATTTATTTCATCTCTCTCTGTTTTTAGGAGCTGGGGTGGTGGTGGTGATAATGATACAGATGATGACTATTGTGACTTTTGCCTCTAGGATGTTATTGCTTCTCTTGGTTTATCCTAGCAATTTGTACCTTTGCTTAGTGTCTGCCTCAATCTCTTGTCTAATGGAGGAGTCCAGGTTTCTGCAACAGTAAAGAAAGGAACCTGCCAATGACTGTACAGTGGATGTTTCTGTGTGCCTTCAAGTTGTTTCTGACTTACGCGAACCCTAAAGTGAATCTATCATGGGTTTTTGGGGGGCATGATTTGTTCAGAGGTGGCTTTGCTCTTCCTTTCCTCTGAGGCTGAAAGAGTGTGACTTAGTCAAGGTCATCCAGTGCGCTTCCATAGCCAAACAGGTATTTGAACAGGTATTTGAAAGAGGTATTTGTCTCCAGGGTTGTAGTCCAACACTCAAATCACTAGACCACGCCAGCTCAAATCCCTGCCACATTCTTTTCCATGAGGGTCAATGAATTCCCCATTTCATGATTTTTTTGAAAAGAAGCTATTTTGAAGAAAGTACAACAGCAATCTGAAAAAAATGACTTGTACTTTTGGCATCATATGTTCTTTGAATTAAAAAGCGGAAGAATTTCGGTGCATTTTTTTAAAAAAAGATAAGTTCTTCCTGCTTCTTCTAGTTTTTTGGCTCTGTTTGCTGCTGTTGGTAACAGTCTCTTGAGCTTCTTTTTCTCATGCGAATTATGAAAGATTAAAGCAGAACTGAAATTGGAGGATGTGAATATAAACTGCAGATGTTAGGATGGGAGGGGATTCAAAGGAGTAAAGCAAATGCTTGCTAAAGAAGGAGAACCGGAAAGGCAAATCCAATGACTGCAAAATGTGGACATGAACTATAAAATAATTCACACAATGAGTGGAAATCTTAGCTTATCTGCTCTTCTGTTCTTTGCACATTGCTTCTCTCTTAGCACAGTCCCTTTAGGGCTTAAAACTTAGGTCATTTCGGCCATTTCCTCACTAGACTTTTATAGCGCTATGATTCCACTTGAAACATCCTATGGAATCCTGGGGTTTGCAGTTTTAGGAGGGGCCGGCTGGCCCCTCCCAAAACTGCAAACCCCAGGATTCCATAGGATGTTTCAAGTGGAATCATAGCGCTATAAAAGTCTAGTGCGGAAATGGCTTTCCACACCCCACCTCATTGCTGGGATGATCCGTGGACATCCCAGCATTGCCAGTCCTGGGACAGGCGTGCTTTTCCACGACTCCCTTGAGCACGCATCCCTCAGTGGTGGAGGAGTAACGCAATTAACACTGCTGCTGCTTCTGCATTATGGCGTCCATAGCAATGCCTTCTCTCTGCCCTTTCTCCACCCCATGGCGACTGATTGCTTGACTTTTTCTGGGACCTTTTTTCCTATTAGGCAGCATTGGATGCATCCATGCGTCAGGGCTCCCAGATTGACAATGAGAGCTGGCAGAATAGCAGATTTTTTCCATTATTGACATAGGGCACAATATGGGTGGGTTAGGGGCAGTTGGTGGCGGGACAGTGATGGGTTGGCCACGATGCCATGCAAAAGCATGGCTCCTGGAACCACAATCACTCATCACTGTGGTGGGTTGACATGGTCGTGTGGAAATGGCCTTAGGCTCATAAGGAGTTGCAGATGTCCAAAAACAAATTTGTTCTTTATCTTTGATGAACCAGATAATGGCCTAGATTTTGAAAGGACAATCTGATACAGTCTTGATTAATCCTCAGTCTCACCTTTTCAGCTGCTTTTAAAATATCCCAATAGTTTTTTCTTCTCCTTTTCCCTTTGTCCTTGGCTTAGGGCCTTATCACACTACACTGTTATAGCACTGTTATTCTACTTTAACTGCCATGGCAACATTCTACAGAATTTTGGGGTTTGTGGTTTAGTGAGGCCCAAGAGCTATCTGGTTGAGAATTCTAAATGCTTCTCCCTAAACTGCAAATCCCAGGATTCCATATCATGAGTTAAAGTGAAATAATAGCACTATAACAGTGTAGTGTGATAAGGTCCTCAGTTTTGCTGGTGCAAATTGAGGCTGGAATCCTGTATCAGGTCCTATGTAACTAAATACTTAACTAAATAACTTCTCTTGGCTAAACCTCCTGAAAACTTATGGAAACATCATTCAGCTGTGGTCCTGATTGTTGGCAGAATGGCCTTCCTTCTCCCCATTCACTTGATACACAGTAAAGTAGGTTGGGGAACAAGTTATATTTGTGGCAATGCTGTCAAAACTGTAAGTAGTGATTGTGAATATGAAACAGCTAACTGTACAATTTTCTGCCTCATGTGTCAAATAACTTGGTTAGCTTTGGGTTGTACACACCTTGATTTGGCTGAGTTGGAGGTGTGATTTGCCCTTGGACTTGCACTGGATGTGAGGGAGCCATTTTGTACTCTAATACAGGCCCTTTCCACACTACACTGTTCTGGTGCTATTATTCTACCTTCAGCACCCTGTGGAATTCTGGGATCTGTAGTTGACTGAGGCCAAAGGACTCTCTGGCTGAGAATTCTAAATGCCCCTCCCTAAACTGCAAACCCCAGGATTCCATAGGATGTTGAAAGTGGAATAATGGCCATTTCTGCACGGGGTATTTGAAACGGTGCAGTCCATCCTCCAGGAAGGATGTCTGCACCTGGGAGCGGACTGTGTCTGGACTACTTAATGTAGATCTGCACCTCAGCCTGCTCCAGAACGACCCCAAGTGGTTGTCTAGCATGCTTTTGAAAGACCAGAAAAATCAGGTCCTTCAAGAGCACGGAGCGCACCACTGCAAACCTGCTCCCTTGTGCAGATTCGCTGGCTCACACCAATGCGAGCCTGCGATCTGCTGGGGCAGGGCTTTAGGCTGGTGAGCTTCAGCAGTTGGTCGAGACCCTCGACCAACTGGAAGTCGCCGTTTTCAATGCCGGAGCAGTGCAGGGCGACGAGCATGCACTGCTCCGGAGCAGCCTGGACCAGACTGGGGAGCCAGAAGATCCAGTAAGTAGCAGCACGAAGCAATTCTCTCTCCCTGTGCGGAAATGGCCAATAACACTATAAAAGTGTAGTACAGAAATGGCCAGAGAGAGCAAAATGTCTTGCAGCAGTTCTGGTACTACTTCCTTGTAGAGATTTGTTGTATTGTATGGATGGCACTTTGCACAAGGCAGCTGCAGTCTCTGACACTTGACAATTGTGTAACACAGCTAATTACTTGGACCTCACTTCCAGGCCCCAGAGAAAAGTGAGGGGAAGCCACTGATGCACAGTATAGCTGGCTCATTAATCTTTCAGTAAACACTTTCCATTACAAGGAGGAAATGGTTTATTCTGGCCATCAAGTCTGATCAAGAAGAAACTTACTTTGCAGTTCATTAGATCATGTTAATTAGTGGGACATTATAGCCAGAGAGGAGACAGAAGGAAAGCAGGGATCTTCTTGGTTCCTTCCTGTCAAATCCTGGAATGTTCACAAACAGTTTAATTGGGATGTGAAAGAAAAGGCTTTTATGTGAGTAAGCAGGAGAAGGGGGGGACTGCATGCTATATAGTGTCTAAGTGCAGATCCCCACCCCTCAGTTCCTATTTCACACAGGGCTAACCCAAGACATTTTGCTGACTGAGAATCTGGGTTAGATGGCATTCTCCCCTCTACACCACAGAAGCAAAATGGACTGCTGGATGAATCTTACTTCTACAATAGCAATCAGACAGTGCTTTTCACTGCTTCTGAAGACAACAGGCTAGTTTTGGGACTGCAGACAGAGCTTAGAAGTAACTAATTGCAAATAACTACCTAATAGTAATACATTAATTTTCCCTTAACAATATTATAACTAAGGCCATTTTCTCACTACACTGTTATAGTGTTATTATTCCACCTTCAGCATCCTGTGGAATTGTGGGGTCTGTAGTTTAGTGAGGTCAAAGAGCTCTCTGGCTGAGAATTCTAAATACCCCTCCCTAAACTCCAAACCCCAGGATTGCATAGGACGTTGAAAGGGGAATAATAGCACTATGACTGTGTAGTGCGGAAATCGCCTTCTCTAAAGTTTCAAATTGAATGTTACATTTTTCATACATTTTTTTTTTTTTTGGTTTTAAAAGGCTTATTCTCTATCTCCTTTTCTTGTGCGTAATCAAGACGTACTGGTGAATGAGATCAAAAATATCGCTATTATTTCCAAGAACGCCTGCTTGTAGGCCGAGCGTGGGAGAGAATTTCTTTCTGTTCCCTAAGTATTTGCTAACAGTCTGTGCAGCGTGAGAGTATGACTGTGAGGCTTGTATTTTCTTCCAGCAGCATGTGGGTGAATCTTGAATCATTTCAGCTTTTTATTTTCGTAAGGATGGTGTGGGTGGACATGCATGACTCAGTATTTTTTTTTCTACAGTTGCAAAGCCTGCATGGCCAATTTTGGAAGATTTCATGCTGACGTCAAGGTAACTGCTTTATCCATAGATCTTTTTAGTAGAGGAAAGCCTCCAGCTTGAATGCTTTGAAAATAAAGTGCAAAATGTGAAAGCCGATCTATTTAGTCATTGTTTTCATAGTGAGTTTCATGTTTCTACTAAAAATGATTAGAGTCTATTCAGCTTTATTTTATTCACTTAGATATTTAGTTTAACCTGTCTTAGAAAACCTGGGCTTATAACCTGTTCTGCGTGCTTGACATGCAATTTTGGTGATTGCCAAAAATTATCCGCAAAGAAACACCAATTTGCCTAAAATTTGCATACTAAATTATTCCAGTTATCAGAAAAAAATTGCACTGCTTCTCATTACATAAACACAAAATAGTTTACAACATCTCCCCCCCGCACAAACAGAACAGCCTCAAAAGAACAGAATAATTCAACACATGAGATTGTTCTTAACTGTTCACAGCTGGGGAAAAATGAAGGTTAAAACAATTAATATTTTCAGTGAATGCTCAGGTCATGGCAGTGTTGAAACTTGATATATTGGGCGGATCATTCCACAGGGTGAGCACCACCATCTTGAAGACCTGTCTCTGTGTTATGTACAAATTTGAATATGTGGATTCACTTTTAGAAAGAATGCTGTAATTTCAATAGAAATATATCTCATTATTTGTGTGAAAGATTGTGACCAAGTGACATGTGTGCCTTCTTCATTGCTCTTTGAGAACTAACTCTAAATGGGTATCTTTGCCCTCTTCCAGTTCTTTAGCTTGCAATCAGATTTGGACTGGGCATTCTTTGAAAAAGAGAGCAACTCTTCCAGAAGTCTCTTGTAGAACCATTTGTCTTCGATATCATCTGGAGAAGTCCTCTAGGTAGTGCCATGTGCTCCCACTGGTTACTTAGAAGTCATTCAAACCAGGGCACTTAATGTGATGGCACCTATTTGTGGAATGGTCTTCCATCAGAACTTTGACATGCTCCGTCTGTTCTTAGTTTTTGACACATAATTGTTAAATTATAATTAAAACATAATTTTTAAAGCAAGATTTCCCTGTTTACCTCTAATTGATATCCTGTTTTTGGACCTCATAAAGAGTGTGCTTGAATATTTGTGTATATTTTATGTCTTATTTATGTATGCCACTTTGAAATTTTTGGATCTAACTGGTATTTACGTGTGTGTGTGTGTGTGTGTGTGTGTAACTGGTATTTATATACATGTGTGTGTATGTGTGTGTATGCGTGTGTTCACGTATTTGTAAAAAAATGTGAGTTGTAAAACAGGACACATGGCCACTTTTACCCAACACGGGACTGAGCTTGTTACTTCTTTCCTGCCTAGGAAACTGTCTTTGAAATTGTGACCCAGGTCTGTTGTCATAATCCATCTCCACTCCACAACATCTACTTCACTATGGGATCACTAGCATTTTACCCACTACAAACTGCTTTGGCATGTAAGGGAAGTGGGAATGTAAGCACGATGGCAGCACCCGTTCTTTGACTATGTATTTGCAAGAGAGAAATAGACAGGACATGTTTCCTTTTAAATCCTAAGGAAGTGAAAGCAGTATTCATGAATATATTTGTCAGGCCAATTAAGCTCACGGGCACTTAGTAAAAATTCACAGGTTTGAACTCTAAAGTTGATTCATATGCCAGGGGTGAGAATCTAGGGAATCTGCAGAGGTCCTGGGCTTCAACTTACATCAAGCCCAGCCAGCATTGCCAGTGGTCAAGGACGAGGAGACCTGTAGAGCAGCAAAAGAGACCAAAAGGTTGCCATTGCTGAAACAGCATGAGTAGGGCTGCTGTTTAAGAATGGCAAGAACTCTAACTGAATGCTATTTTTAAGAAGAACCCTGCTAAAAGGAATTAAAGCATATACAAAATACATTGTGTTAAAAACTCATTTTCCACCAGCATGAAACCTGAGAGAAGCCGAACGACAGCCAAAATCATTACAATGCCTCCTAAAGAAGTTCAATCACTGCAAAAAAGATGTTCTAGAATTGTAGTGCAGTCATCAAAAATGCTTTTCTAAGATGCTCATCATGTTATAACATAGTGGTATAATACAGTTGACTCTCCTCAATTGCAGGTTTGACTTTCACAGATTCGATTATTTATGAGTTTCTCCAAACTCTTCTCCCTCCACCTCAGATGCTCCTTTTCCAAGGGAGACTTGCCTCTTGGTGACTCTGATTAGGCCACAGAGTTCTGTAAAAAACTGCCTGTGGTCCTCCTACTCCTCCAGCCGCTGCCTGGCCAGCTAAGGTCAGATTGCAGCTCAGTTTCTCAGCACCACAAACCCTCTCCTGATCTCTCCCCCCACACCCAAGGAAGAAGATGGGCAAGAGAGATGACATATAGGGCCACCTGCTGACCCACCCCCTTTCCCCCTGGCTGGACCCTGGCTGCCTGCTCTCTGCTCCATGATTGTTCCCTTCCCACAGACGTATACACTCATTCTGAACTTTGTGGTTTTTCCACTTTTGCAAGGGTCCTGAATCACTAACCCTAGCAAAAATGGAGGACCAGCTGTATATCTAAGCAGATGGCAGTTATCCTCTGCCTATACATCTAATTTTGTTATTGTGAACCACTGCTTTGAAAGCCACTCTTCCTGAAAAGTGGTATAAAAATATAGGCCATTTCCGCACGAGGTGAGGGAATCGCTCTGTGCCGTTACTCACCGGATCTTCTGGTTCCTCGGTCTGGTCCAGGGTGAATCGGAGCAGTGTGAGGTCTTAGATCCGCACTGCTCCAGCTTCAAAAATGGCGGCTTCCAGCTGGTCGTGGGTCCCGACCAACAGTGAAGCTCACCACGCCTAAAGCCCACCCTCTGCAGATCACAGGCTCGAATTGGTGTGAGCCTGTGAATCTGCACAAGGCAGCAGGCATGCAATGGCACGCTCTGGAAAAAAAGAGAAACCTCTGTTTTCTGGTCTTTAAAAAGCGCACTGGAGGACCAGTTGGGGGCGTTTCAGGGCGGACTGAGGTGCAGATCTCCGGTAAGTAGTCCAAACCTAGTCCGCTCCGAGGTGCAGACAACCTCCGTAGAGGACACACTGCACCATTTTAATTCCCCCGTGCGGAAAAGGCCACAGTTAAATATTGGACTACATGATGGAACACAAGTGAAGAGGGATTTTTTTTAGAGTATATTATTTTGCTCAAAGTATTTGTCTATATGCATAGACATTCCCTAGAATGCCCATTATTAGCACAGAATAAGCAGAGATGTCTGTGAAGTGGTGCATGATATTTTATTTTTAAAATCTTTTATTAATAATTATGTTTCAATGTGTTTTTACCTGTTTTAACCATGGCTTTTAAATAATATTATTATTTAATTTTTAAAAAAACTTTTATAAAGTAAGATTTTAATTTAATTGTGCTTTAAATTTCTGTGAGCCACCTTGAATTCCATCCTTGGGAGAAAGGTGGGGTATACACTCAGCAAATAAATAAATAAATAAATTAACAAACATGAACAGATCTCTTTCACAGGGCAGCCAGTACAAAGTCTGGTTGCAGCAATAGGTGACAGATATGCATTCAACAGGTTAGATGGCATTTAATACTGAAGTGCAATATTCCCCAGAGAAATTGGGGACATGGAAGCAGTACCACAGTGGAAAAAGAGGGCCGAATCATACACCAGTTCACCATGCACAGCAGATCCTGTCCCCTAGATTATGAAAGGAAGTATTTCAATTTTGCCTGTACAGTAATTCTAAATCAGTTTACAAAATATGATTGTGTATGGAGAAATCTCCTACTAGGTAACCAGTGCACTTAGAATTGAAATATTGGATGTTTAAGTAAAATATGTGGAGAGCCAGTGTGATGTAGTGATTTGAATGTTGGACTAGGACACTAGGAAACCAGAGTTCAAATTCCTGCTTGGCTATGGAAGCCCAATAGGTGGCCATGGGCAAATCACATTCTCTCAACCTCAGAGGAAGGCAAGGGCAACCCCCTCTGAACAAACTGTGCTAAGAAAACCTCATTATAGGTTTTTAGGGTCATCATATTTCAGAAAGGTCCTGAAGGCACACAACAAGAAGAAATAAATGGTTTTATGCGTTTTTAGTTTTATTTTAAACTATGATGTACCCCGCCTTGAGCCCTGGGGAGAGGTGAGTAAGAAATAAAAAAATATGTTGTTGTTGTTGTTGTTGCTGCTGAAGAATGGGTCCTAGTTAATTGTTCTTGTTAAATGCCATAGGATTGCTGAAGATAAGGAAGTGTTGCTCTCATCTGAACTTGGACAATGTTCTTTATCAGCAAAACTGTTTGTACTTCTGAAAGCTTAATGCAAATAACAATACATTTAATGTTAAAGACAGACAAGAGCTGGTTCAGAAGTTGGCAGAGACCTGGGAGAAGAGGTGAGTTTTTGTACTGGTGGACTCCTATTTTACAAGGGTTACTTACAAAAGAATTACTGATATGACAGCATACTCAAAATCTGGGGAAATGTATAGGAAGAAAGCCTTGAGTTGCTTAAGTCTTTAAAGCTTAAAACTTAAAATCAACAGCCTGAGTTGAGTGTAGAAAACAAGGGAACCTTCAATATTGCTGATATGCCTGATGGGAATTGTGTAGCCCTCCAGGTATTGCACTGCAGCTCACAAAAGCCCTAACTTGCATAGCTAATAATGAAGAATGTTGGGAGTTGTAGTTCAACAACATCTTCAGGGCTGCACAATCCTCAACCCTCCTCTAACACGATCTCCACACTGTACACCAGTTAAAAGACTAGTTGCTTCATTTAGCACCAACTGGGGCTCCCAGATGCTCTTCGAGACAGCACTGTGTATATGTGATGCCTTGGCTTTAGTCTAAACACAATGGAATTGGAGTATGGGTAACTTTTGTAAAATCAGATTAATTCGTGAAAGGGTGCAGGCATAGCTGATGTATTAAAGTCTAGTTGTACAAATCCATTCTTGCCACCTTCACCACTGGAAATCTAATGAAAATATGGGTTCAAAGAGCATGCTCAAGCAATGAACCTGGAATAATAGCACTATAACAGCACTATAACAGTGTAAGGTGGAAATGGCCAAGATTACATACTCCTCCCACTGTCATTACCAGTTGTAAATTTTACAGATTTTTGTAAATTCAAAACATGCAATACCTGTTTAACTAGAGATGAGGAAAGTCATCCACTGACACTGCAACTAGGCAGGAGCCACTAAGATGTGTCACAAACAGAGGAAGACAAAGAATAATTAGGAAGATTATAGTCCCTCCTAAAATCTAGGACTTTAAATCTCTTTGCATTCAGTGAATTCTTCTTTTAAGTAGAACTGGTCTGTTTAGGTGAATCTCAGAAAAATGGGGAACTAGAGCAGAAAAAACAAGCCCTAAAGCAGTTTTCTTCTGTCTAGATGAGAACATATGTGAGCCTGAGAGACAAGAAACATATTTTTGGGACTACATGTCCCCAGTTTTTCCAACCGCCATGGCTAGTGGCCAGCCTGGTTGGGAGATTATGGAAAGTATAGTTCAAAAAAGTAGACTTTTCTAAGCTCTGCTGAGTAAACTATCATACTCTCCAACCTTCACAGATGAAAATCAGGACACATATAGCCAAGCAACATTGATATGTGGTCACAGTGTCAACAGTTATTAATGAAGGAGAACATACAAGCTAGGAGATTCTGCAGCAGTTTGCTTTTGCCTGAGCCTACTGTGAAGGACAAGATTCTGGCTTCTCTTTTTCTCTTCCTTCACTCAGTTGAGTGCAAAGTACTTTTGCACTTGGAACTCAGTTTGCAGCAACTGAAGTGAGCCAGAGAACAAGGAGGGAAAGTGGGAAAGAGAAACTGGCCTATTTTAAAAACTGACAAAGTAGAAAAACAAAGGATTAATCTGAACTGTTAACTGTCAAATTGGGACAATTGGAGGGTATGCACTGTATCTCAAAGGAAGGGGGTATCCATGAAACATGAGGATTTGGGAGAGAGACCCACAGATCTTTATTAAAAAGTTTACATCAAATGAATACAGAGAAACTAAACAAATATCTAGGACCATACCAAACATCAGCTGAGACTGCTTCACATGTACGCTTCACATGTACGCTTATTTAGGACAAATCCATAGCTTGTATCTTCTAGAGCTGTGGCTGCTTTAAAGGGAACCATCTGTAAATGGCAGCCAAAGACATTTGCTCTATTGCATATTCCAGATGAACCAAAGGGCAAGGATGTACGTATGGCATCAAGGCATTCAAACTTAGTATATCTGCAGCAGCTGCACTGGCAGCCGACCAGGTGCCCAAATGCTATTTTTAATTACCATAAAATGGAGCAGATTGCAGCTGGCCTTGCTGAATAGTGGGGTTTGGCTTATGAGATGGTGAGTTCTTTGCAGCTGGGACTTGTCATGCAGCAAAGAGGACAGGTCTCAGAGGCAGCATCATGCTGTCAGTCACCATCTAAAATGTCAAAATTCACTCTGTCAGGCCTCGTCTTTTTTTCCTGAGTCCAAACAATGCTGTGACTGCCTGAGCCTCCGTCTCAGTGAAGATGAAGCTAGCTCAAATGAATAGAAGAAATTGGGGTCCTCTGTCTTCCACAGCTGTGGTCTGCCGTCATCAGTGCCTCTCCCCTCCCACTGCAGAGCCAGGAACACCACGAGGACTCCAATTTTCTCTTTCTCTTCTTTCATGTTATGAGTCAGGGGAAGAGCTGGGCCTTTAAGAACAAGATAAAGCAGGAACTGAGCTTTTAAGAAACCCAGGGAAACTGTATTCCATTGTCTGTGAAGACTACAGAACCCAAACCTACAGACAGTATATGCACTTTGGAAAAGCATGAACACTTGCTTGCTGAAGATAACAACCAGAAGGCTAGCATTCAAGACAGTATTTTGACCCACTGTTCTGGGGCTTAGTGCATGAAGGTTCACATGAACAGTTGGCAAGGATATCAAGTGCAGGTGTTACTACACACTTTCAGATTCTTTGTCCAAGAAATGTATTTTTGTTTATCCTGATATTTTATATTGCATGGGGCCCTGTGGATGATCTGGGATTGCAGCTTCCATTATCTGTCTCCATTTTTACCCTAAAAGGTGGGGGACTTTGAGGTCCACCCTCAACGCCAGCTTCTCCTTAGAATTTGGGGAACTATAGCTTAAAGGAGGCTTGCAAGATGAGGGTAACGGCAGGATCTTTTCACCTGTGTATATCACTACTAACTGTAGAGAGGACTCCAGTTGAAATTTAAATGAAGTATTTTATTTGGAACTAGTGTACATACCCAGCTTTGCCCAGGATTTTATTTTCTCATAGGTAATACTTGTTAGAAACATTTGAGATCCTGTGTCTCTAATTCTCTAAACTATCTTGGCCAGTACCCATATTCCACAATCCAATCTGTCTTCAGAGTTATTAACATACAGAGGTTAGTTTCCTGAGGGAATACACTGCCCTTCTCCTTCTTGCTGCTAGGCCTTGTCTCCATAGCAACCAGCCTATTCAAGACAGACACAGTTGACTGAGGCCCAAGAGCTTTCTGGCTGAGAATTCTAAAGACCCCTCCCTAAACTGCAAACCCCAGGATTCCATAGAATCTTCTCAGACAGCCAATCATATGAGGTCTTTGCCTGACACAGACAGACAAACTTTGGTTTTTATATATTAGATTAACAAACATACAAGAAATCAGACACTCTTAAGAACCATACAAAGTTATCGGAAAATGAGGCAAGAAAGGTTAGATAGAGAGAAATTGGGTGGAAAGGGTGATAGTTACCAGTTCTGAAGTCGAAGGTTGAAGCAGAGTGGCTCAGATAGCGAGTCTGAGGACAGCACAGAGAAACAGAGATCTGGGTGCCACGTACTACATCCAAAGTACCACGAGTTACTGGGATTGGAGCTAGGGTTTTTAATACCCTATTTCCTGCTCTGAAGGAAGGTGTGTGAACAAAGCAATAATTGCCTTACTGCAACTCTGACAACAGTCTGGAATGGGCTGATTATCTTAAGTTTAGGTAGCAAAACCTTGATCAGAGTCCTGACAATGTTTTGGTTGGATAAGGTAAATAGGAAATGTCTCTGCAGGAGATGCTGGCAGCAGGGGTGCTTGACTGCTTCACCTGGGCAGTTTCACCTTCTGTTGTTTCTGGGAATGTTTGTGTCTTACAGCCTTTTGAAAGGATCATCACTGGCAACAAACCTTGTCAACAAATTATATTTACATGGGGTGTCTGCTAAGAAATGGCTCAGAACCACTGCACTAGACTATAGGATTGTTGTTAAAGCGTTAGCATTTTCATTGGAACGTCATTGGTCCATAGCACACAACGGATGAGTTCCAGTTTACTTTTCCTGAGAATACCGTTCAAATACTACAGGAACAAGATCTCCTTTATTTGAACAGCAACACTGTGGTGGGGCAAACCTGAGAGATGAGAATGATTTAATCTCTCCTTTTGATGTGTTTTTCTTGTTCACTCATGTATGCAATCCACATTTCAGTTCCCCATTCCCCACCACCTCACAATCATTTGGGGGCACATCTGCCCTTGATGTATTCTCTCAGAATCTATGCCAAGAGCAGAAATTTGAAACAGCTTCAGAAGTTTACCAAAATAATGAAGTAAAATTAGTAGATTTTAAAGACAATAAGCACTAAGTGAAAAAAACAAAAACAAAATGTGTATGAAATTGTGGACATTTCGATGGAAGAGGATGTGACATACAGATCATACACACGCATGTACACACTGTGTGTGTGTGTAAATATATGTCTACTTTCAATCATTAAATCTACTTCAGTTTTATAGTATTCTTCTGGGATCCAGGTTCTCCCTGAAAACAATATTTTTTTTATTTTTTTTATTAGATTTTATTATTCATACAAAGAAAACAATAAATTCCCATTCTCAACTTAACTTTCTTCCATTTCCCCCCTCCCCTGTTACATGATATTCATAATTTGTGTTATATACAAATTTTATGTACAGATTTTCTCAATAGTCCACTGAGTCCTTAGTAGTAAATATTTCACTAGAAATCTACTGTAGACAATAAACAGTTGACAAAGAAAGAAAAGGAAAAAAAGAAAGAAAAAAGAGAAAAACATATATATGTATCAAAATACATGATATTTGTAAGTTGTTCGCCGCCTCGATCCATATAGAGAGGTGGGATACAAATAAATAATAATATATTATATTATATATAATATTATATATTTCCAATTATTGTAACAAACAAACTGTATTTCGCCCTGAGGGATATATATATATATATATATACATATATCTCCCTCAGGGCGAAATACAGTTTGTTACAATAATTGGAAAATATTAATTTCAACCTCCGTTCCTGACCTAACTTAAATATTAATTGCTTTTTATCCCAAGCAGAACCCTCAAAAAAGCAGCATCTTTTACACTCAAGCTGAGGTAAAAAAAAACCCTGCGTGGGTATTGAAGGTTAGAGTCCTGTCCCTCCTCCCACCGTCGACCCTGAAGAAACAAAGGCCATTTCCGCACTAGCCTGTTATAGCGCGATGATTCCACTTTCAACATCCTCTGGAATCCTGGGGTTTGCAGTTTAGGGAGGGGCCGGCTGGCCCCTCCCGAAACTGCAAACCCCAGGATTCCAGAGGATGTTGAAAGTGGAATCATCGCGCTATAACAGGCTAGTGCGGAAATGGCCAAAGTCAAGAACTTCGGACCATTTCGGCAGTTTCCGTACCGCGCTCGCTTCGGCCCGTCTCATTCACTTGCATAAGAAAGGAGGAAACGTTGGGAGGATATATATATATTTTTTTTTCAAACTTTCTCCCTGTCCTCGCGGCACCTTCTTTCCCCGCACGTGACGGTTCGGAAAGGAGAGGGAGGAGGGACGAGCGAGCGAAAGGGGTGGAGCCAACGTGTGCCTGAGACGTTACCCGTTTGTTCAGTCTCGAGCTCCGCCTACGAAAAACGGAGAAGGGAGGGGGCAGAAGAAAGGAGGAAGGCTGTGTGGCGGCACGTGTTCTTCTCAATATGCTATATGTACAATTCAGAACGAAAGCGGCGGCGGCGGGGGGGGGACACGACTTCCGGCCGGAGCGCGCTCCTTTCACAGAACTTCCCACCCCTTTGTGTGTGTGCGCGCGCGCCCACACACGTGCGTTTTGACGTGAGAGGAGGAGGAGGAGGATTACGCTTCCTTGCTTGCTTCTGGGGCTTTCGCTTGTTCTCCTCTTCGATGTCTTTACGGCGCATGCTCCGAAATGTACTTTACGTGACTGTCCCCTTCGCTGCCGCGCGCCCTTGTCGATTGTCCGCTCCTCAGGAAGGAGCGCACCCGCCCGCTCTCGGTAGGGGCGCGCACGCGCTCGCTCCCTGGTTGCGGGCGGGCGGGCGGGGGGAGCCGCAGCACGCGCGCGGTTGTTATTGGCGCTGCCGGCTGACTGACTGACTGGCTGGGTTGGCGGCTGTTGGTTGGGGCTCCGGGGCGGGGAGAGGGGGAGGGGGAGGCGAGCGAGGAGCGCAGGGTGGCTCAGCCAGCCAGCCAGCCAGTCAGTCAAGGGAGAAGTGAGGGAGTTCTTTAAAGATGGCCGGAGCGGCAGCGGCGACGACCGCGACGGCCACCACCACCGCCGCCGGCAGCGGCACCAACTCCGCCGCGACGAGCGCGACCCCCGTCTATTGCGTCTGCCGGGAGCCTTACGATGTGAACCGCTTTATGATCGAGTGCGACATATGCAAGGACTGGTTCCACGGCAGGTAAAGGGGGGGGGACATAAAACGGAAAAGAGAGAGAGACAGAAAAGGGCCGGGTTGGCAGCGGCCTCTTATTCCCCTTCAAGGGAAAACAACAACAACAAAACATGCCCCCCCCCGCACTTTCACAGAGTGTGAGGGGAAGACCCTCTTCCGACGATGCCGTGAAGGGGGAAAACAACAACCGGAGAGGGACAATGAGGGGGAGGCGTTGTTGTGTGTGTGTGTGTTGGGTGCGCGTTTATATTTGTGGAGCTTTCGGTTAACCAGGAAGCGGCGTTTGGGAGTCGTCGTCTGTCGCTCTTCTGCCCCCCCCCTTTCCCGGAGAGAGTTATATAAGGACGCCGCAGCCGAGATTTGACGGGGTTCTCTCCGTTTTTTTATAGGAGTTTGGAGCGTGACTGAAAAAAAAAAGTTGAATGTCTTTTCGAATGTCCCTTTCACGTCGGCGTGCCTTTTGTGTGTTTATGTGCGAGTGCGTGTCTTGGGAGGGGGCTTGTGTAAGTGAGTGGCCCGTCCGGCCCAGTCCCCCCTGTCCCCTTCTTAATGTTCGGGCTTTTTAGAAGGTGTTTTCCTCCTGCATGCCGGGGCTGGTTGTAACTGCCCGACTTCTGGGCTCTTTCTGACGTTAATGCCCGTCGCCCACTTTTCTTGAATCTCCTTCCTGGGGGGGGGCGGCGGCGGGAGAGGCTTAGCCAAAAAGTGCGAGCAGGGAGGCTAATAAAAAGGCCATAGAGCGCATCCTTCGGCAATAACCGCAGCCGCCTCCTGGATGAGAAGAAGGGAAAGGGGGGGGGTTATCCGTGGGCATTTAAACAAAGGAGTAAGTTTCAGGGCTGCTTGGGTTGGTGGCGCAAGTGGCTCCCTTTTTTTCCCCCTTCCTTGGGCTTTGATCTTCCTACGAGCTGGCTGGAACCACAAGCTGGATGGTGGCTTTTTGAAGTTCGGAGGGAGAGTCAGCCCTCTGAACAATATTTATCCAGGGAGCCGGGGCTATAAGGGGAAGTGCGCTTTGATTGACAACAGGACATTTAAATGCCCCCCATTTAACAAAAACAGAGTCACGATGGAGCTGGCGAGACAGTCTCATCTCCCTCTGCTGGCTTTGGACGGGAAGCTAATTTTAAAGGGCCAGATCATGTTGGGATCAGAGAGACATAAAAAGAGAGAGAGATGTGGAAGTGAAGGGGTCTGTATCTGTCCTTTAGAGTTAAGCCATACATAATGATCCCTGTGAATGCATTGTTCACGTTTGAGGCTGGGTGGACTGAGCCATCTCCAGAATGCACCTGCCTGCTGCTGCTGCTGCTGCAGGTGCACAGGTTTCTTCATGGTGGGATTCTCTGTTTCTCTCTGAATAGGTTCAGTGTGTTCTGTAAAAGTGAGAACGTTAATAAAGGCGGTGATCCTGTGAATGTAACAGAGTAGTCTAACCGAGCTAAGCAGGACTTCCTTCTGAGTAGGGCTGCACAGGAACAAAACCACACACAGAATTACCTTGTGTACTTATGTTGCTGCTGAGAAGTTAGGGGATAAAGCTTTCCCCACCCAAATAAATTCCAGATATATAAGCCTAGTGGTTTTAAACCACTTTATAAGCAGTGGTTGACAAATGTAACAAAACCATTACCTTAATATTCTCTGTCAAGTCCTGTTGAATAACAATTATATTTGTGTTGATGATGTGGATTTCTGTTTTTAACTTCTTCAAGAATGTTTTTAAACGTTAATTGAACGGAAAGTTCAAAAGAAAGAATGGTTAAGAAAAGCGGGAAACAACTGAATTATGTCTTGGATTTGATGGGAGGAACGAAAATTTTGAATAAATGTCCAGTTAGTTGAGAGACTAACTAGACATTTTGAATAAATGTCCATTTTGAATAAATGTCCGGTTAGTTGTGTGTCTACTTTTTTTTGTTAATATATGTACAAATAGCAGCAAAAATCTTAGTTGCTCTTGGGAAAAGATTTTATGGGAAAGAAACAGAACAACCTCTAATTTAACTCATTGCTGGATCGTTGCTTCTTTAATTACTGTATGTAGTGTCTAAATTACATATAGCCCTATGCCTGTGCATGCTTATTTGAAACTAAGATCTACTGCAGTTCTGTACACACTTCTTTAACAGGAAGTGGGACTTCCTTTTGAGTATACATATACCTGTATCAGATTGTGCTATAATAATATTTTGGTTGTACTGGTATATGTATGTTTTATGTACTACTTTCTTGAAGCTGGAGTGACAGTCAACCAGATGAAGAACAAAATTGCTTTTGTCATTTTAGAGCTACACTGAACTCATAATCAGGACATTACAACTTTACTAAATTTGAATTGCCATAAATGTATGTAGTGTTATTTGTTTTGTCTTTTCCTGATGAATTCTCTTTGTTTTTCTATTATTATACCAGTTTAAATTGTTACATTTCGAGTGGGCTCCTATCCATGGGACTCACCAGTAATTTGCATTGCCATAAATGTATGTAGTATGTAGGGATGTTGTCGAAGTGAACTTTGTTTTATCTCAGGATTTTTGTCAAAGTTAGTAAAACCATTCAGAAGTTGTCAGTGCATTTGTAGTTGGACTATGTTTGTTTTTGTGTGCCTTCACGTTGTTCCCAACTTATGTTGATTTTCAGGTGAATCTTATTAAGAGGTTTCCTTAGCAAGATTTGTTCAAAGGGGGGTTTGCCTTTGCCTTCTTCTGAGGCTAAGAGAGTGTGACATGCTCAAGGTCACCCAGGGGGTTTCCACAGAGGAGTGGAGATGGAAACCCTGGTCTCCAGAGTTGTAGCCCAGCACTCAGACTACTAGGCCATGCTGGCTCCTGGGCACAAATACCTGGCAATAAATAAACATAAATTGATGTGCCATGTTCTTAGTCCATCTGCTTATTTCATGTTCTTAGTTTATATACCGACTTCTGAAGAGTTTTTTTAAAATAATAGAATATAGTTTTATTAGCAAGTAGTTTTACTTGCATCTTTTTTCTAGATTTTGATTCTAACTTTTATTACAAGAGAACAGATATAAGCTACAGTCTTATCCATGTTATAGGTTCCATGGGTCTCAGTGGTATTTACGTCTGAACAAATATTTTCAGAATTGTTCTGTAATATAGGTTGACCAATGTACTGTGATTTACAAGAGTGTATGTTCTCATTTAGACTCAAGTTAGTACTTGAAATGAATTGGCTTATGAGCTTGCTGTACTGCTTGTAAAGATTGCTGTGAACAATCTGTTCTTCAGAGTTGGCTGCTTCAACTCTTACATAATACTTCAGGACTATTCATTTATTTACTGAATTTATGTTCTGTCTTTCTCCCAAGATGGGATTCAGGCTGGCCAGAAACTACTCCTGGAGACTTTGTATTTTTAAGATACATCAGATTAATGTGAACATATAGAATCATAAGTGATGCACAGGCATCCTATGCTGAACTGGAAGTCATGATTACTGCCAGATCAGATGACCAGTGTTGTCATCTGTGGAAGTGCAGATCTGTTTTTTTGGTGTGGGGAGGGGGAGCTGATACAGAAAACTAAATCAGTTTTAATGTGAGGGTTCTAAAATTCACCCAGTGTGGTCTGACATATGGTGTGAAAAAGGCCAGGTTTTTTGTTACAGGAACATTGAGATTTGATTTTGACACCTGATAGATATTGATAATGTTTTTCTGCCTGGTATAAACAAATTTCCCTAGTGGAATTGGCAGAATAGACTTATCTCAAATCCTGGCACTTCTTTCTAAAAACATGTATCTTTGCAGTACTAGGGTACAGTAGTAGTGATCAAGATTAGTTATTTGTTTGCCCCATTGAAATATATATTGCTGGTGAGGCAGATAACATTTGCAAAAAACCGAATGCTATAACATTAGGTGTGCATGCCCTGTAGGCATTATATGGGTGCATGCCCTGTAGGCATTATATGGGGCAGATATTAATTCTCTTTCTCTAATCCAAGCAACACCTTCTGTTCTACACTGTGACAGTTTGCTTCTTTTGTAGACATCTCTTTCACAATGCACAGTTATAGCACTTTGATGCCACTTGCTGTAGCTCCATCCTATGGAATTCTGGGATTTCTAGTTTTCTGAGATAATTAGAATTCTCTGCCAGTGACCTTTAAGGATTCACCAGACAACAAATCTCAGGATTCTGTAGGATTTTGCCTTGATATTTAAAACATTATCAAAGTGCTATAGTTGTATCAAGTGAAAGAGACCTTAAATTTGTTTCACAAAACACCCACATAGCCATTTGCTGTTTCTAGCCATGTGAGGTCTCTGATAAAATCAAGTAGCACAGACTGTTTTTATAATTGACAAACCTAATCCAGATGTCTGTCTTCTTTCTCTGGCATGGTCCAGCTGTGTAACTTCCTAGGTTTCTGTTCTTTACCCCACTCTTGTTAATCTAGAAATGTAATGTAACTCTATATGTGTTTACCCTGCCACAAGTCCCTCTAAAGTCAGCGAGGCTTAGCCCTAACTAAATGTGTGTAGGATGGTAGCCCAAGTGTCTTTCATGTAAGGACGTAATACGTTTGAATTTTTAGTTTAGAAATTTGTATCTTTATGGCACTAGGCAAACTACTGATGTTTTTGATACATTAAACTGTATTTGTACATTTCTAGCTTTCCTATTCAGTAGCAGATACAACTTCAGATCTATCTTGGGAATCCTTTTTGAATTTCTGTCTCTGTGATCAGTATGTGTTAGAGCTGGCCTTCTCACTGGAGCCTGCACATCTTACTTTTATCAAGGGAAAACCCCATAGACTTATCCACAGTGAATGCTGCATTAAATGTTTGCTCTGACAGTATTTCTTGAACTGCTAGACTTATTATCTGTATGTCTTAAAAACAAATTGTATTGTGTATAGCATCTTTCCTATCATTTACCATGTAGGTGATGGTAGAAGGGGAAATGGGAATTGTAGACCATTATTACATCTTGGACAGCACTGAGTTGTAGGAGACTGGTCTATGGAAAAGAAAAGTCACAGAACTGGAAATGACCTCAAATTATCTAATTCAATTAACTGCTAATGTAGTAAAACTACTTTTGTAGTATTACTTATCAGTGGCTATCCAGTTGCAATTTTAAAAAGCTGTAATGTGGAATCCACTTCTGTCTGAGGAAATTTGTTCCACAGCTGTTCAAAAGCTGAACAACTTTTATTTTTAGGAAGTTGTTCCTAAATGTTAGTCAAATCACTTTTTTTTTGTAATGCGGACTTAGTAGTTTAAGTCCTGCTCCTTAGAGCAATTACAAATATGTACAGTCATCCCTCCACTTTCACTAGGGGGCACAAGACCCCCGCAAAAGTGGAAAAACTGTGAATAACTCTAGGCTCTCCAAAACTATATTTAACACACACAAAAAGTATGATTACCATATTCAGCCCACCATGGATTCCTTTGAGGCATCAGGGTTCCTTCACAAGGCAGAAGTGGATGGCTGGTGGGGCTTACTGCCACCTCCACTGTTGCCCCACACCATTTTTAATAGGGACTTATAAGCCTCATTCACAGTTTTTCAGTCTAACGAGGCTTATAGTCCCTATTAAAAATGGCCTAGGGAGACAGCAGCCATGACAGTAAATAATCCATGAATAATCAGATCTGCAAAAGTAAAACCTGCAAATATGGAGGGTTGACTGTATGTTCTCAGCTCTCTTGGTCTTTCCTCATAGATCATGTTTTTATTATCTTTGTTACTCATCTCTGGACTTATTGTAGTTTTTAATATCCTTCTGAAACAACAGTACAGAAAACAAAACGATAATCTACGTGAGGTGTGAACAAAGTGGAATAGATGGGTAGCATTACTTCTGATGATCTGGCTATTGTATTTCTGTAGATACAACCTGCAATTGTACGGTATTAGCCTGAAAAACTGCCATATTAAACTGCTGACATGTTTGCTTTGTGGTCTACTGAGTCTCTAGATCCTTTTCATATTTACTGTCAACCCAGGTGCTGTTCATCCTGGGCTTCTGTTTAAATGCAGACATTTACATTTTCTCTGAAATTAATTGTATTTTCATCCATTTCTTCTTCCTGTCAGAATAACTTTGAATCCTGTTGCTGTGTTCTAGTGTGTCAGCTGTCAGTAGTAGATTCTGTCTTCAGTGTGCTATTGGGATGTAAATTTTTGCTTTCTGTATTCTTAAAAAAATGACTGAATCATTTCAGAAGTTTTTTCCCAGAAAACTTTTTCAATGATTTTTCACATTTTGAGTTCTTTTTTTAACCAAAAATCTTGATTTAAAAAACAAAACAAAAACATTTTTCTTTATGGAAAATAGTGTACTTTATACAAAATTCACCATTCTTTGTGCAACAGTGCTTTTCTTTCTTCCAGATAAGAAATCTTCAGGTTGTTGAGTGACTGAAAAATATTCTTTGGGCATTGTTGCTTAACCACTTACAAATTCATTTAACAGCTGCAGCATGTAGACCATATTATACCAGCTTGCTAAGCCATGTTAAAAAGAGTCATGTTTAAGAAGTTTGCTGAAGATACCCCCTTGATCTATCAAGTTAGTAACTGTTATCCATAACAGAGATATTTTAGGAATATTTGTCTCTACATCCTGGCTGATACTATATTATGCAGCATGAACAGCCAATGTTTTACTTGAGGACTGCTTGTAGCTTCCCAAGTCCATTTTTAAGGACCACAAAGCCTGTAGGCCTCCCCTATATTTGAGATAGGGTTGAGAGATTGTTTTTTTTAAATGCACAATTTTGCCATTCTCTAGGGGCAGTTTTAAGCCAAGGAGAGGCCCTTTTTTGAAACCAGGAAATAAACTGGAAGTCAAAGCAGCCTGAGGGGCATAATAGCATCAGCCTCTATGCCCCTAAGGCAGATGAAGGCATTTTATTAAAAAAAGATGAGAAGGAAGACATAGATGAGGGACTAGAGTCCTCTGAAGTTCTGCAAGACCAGTGTGACTTCCCAGCCCCTGATAGTTTCCTTTAGACAGTTTATAAAAATGTAATTTGATGGTGTGTAATATAGTTTTTGATTGTTCAGTATTATTTGGAAATTGTTTCTCTCCAATCCCATGAACCATTTCCATGAGTCACATATGTGTAGACTTATCTGTCTAGTCTATCACTTTCTGAGGTAGTTTGTTCAAATGTTGAACAGCTCTTCTACTGCTTAGTTGGAATCTTTTGTAGTTCTAATCCATTAGGTCAGGTTCCTCTCTGGTACAGCAGAAAACAAGCTTGCTCCATCTTCCATGTAACAGCCTTTCAGGTATTTCAGAGATGCTGTAATAATCAACTTAAATTGTCTCTTTACCAGGGAGAGCAGGCTTAGTTTCACCTTCTATTATTTTTGCTGCCCTCCTCTGGGCATGTTCTGATTTGTCAACACCTTCTTTAAAAGTGTGGTATCCAGAACTGGACACAGTGTTGCAGAT
The DNA here is from genome assembly GCA_948474755.1 of Ctenosaura bakeri. Classification (NCBI taxonomy): domain Eukaryota; kingdom Metazoa; phylum Chordata; class Lepidosauria; order Squamata; family Iguanidae; genus Ctenosaura; species Ctenosaura bakeri. Next base: position 72,861 of record CAOLHI010005118.1, read on the forward strand.
GAGGTGTGACCAAAATAAAGTAGAATGGTACAGTTATTTCCCTTGATAATTCGTTCTGTAATTTGATAGATAGATAAGATTAACCTGGCAGGATTTGTTTTTGAGAACTCAATCACAGTGCTTACAGATTGTTTGGTTAAAAACCCGTTGTAGAGCCTTTCCTAGCATCAATATCAAGCTGACCAGTCAATAGTTGCAGGGTCCTCAAAAATGATAGATAGCTTTGGCACTACTTTCTTTAGTACTTTTAGATATAGTACGGTAGTCAGGTTGTTGTGTTCTACCTCTTTACCTGTCTTGGGTTGCATCATTTATTCTGTTTTTATCAATCTGAGTCCTGTTTTCTCAGATGTTATTTATGCTCCTTTTATTGTCTTCCTATATTCTAGCCAACATTCCATCTGCTTCATTGTGCATAGCTGAGAATTCTACCAGTGCATTTCACGGGCTCTGCAAAGAGTAAGAAGGCTTTTAGGTGTGATTGTGCCAATCTCCTGGGACATATCCATATTTCCTCCACATCCAATATGCTCTGATACATATTTGGTATGATGACTTGTTGGAATAGCCCTGTGGCTATCACAATGGCTTTGAAAGCCTGAGCCACACTGGTTCCAGTGGTTTCAGCATGTATATTGAGGTCTCCTCAAACAATCATCCCGGGGATCTTCAGCACCAAATAAGGGAGACCGAGTGACCTAGGGGGCATTACATCAGTAGAATCCTTAGCAGAAGATTGGCTCTCAGACAAGAAGGTTGTAGAGTGTGAGAGAATTTGTAGAGACTACAGCAACCTGCTGTTCCCACCCCTCAGGTCTTTGTTAATGTTGCATGAATACTCAGTAAGACAGCTGAGAGAGGTTAATTCCCTGTTCCCTCACCCAGGTCTCCCTTGTGAATATTTTGTTGATAAATAGAGAGGAAGCTAAATTAGCAACATTGCTATATAGCAAAACAGCGTTTTGTGGCATTTTAAAGACTAATGGATTTGTTGCGCTGCACAGTATAATGGATTAGAACATGCTTGACCAAACATATGATCTATTTAACTGTACACCTTAACACTTTGTAGAGATTTAGCCTTTACCCCCCTTTTTAACTGCTCTGTAACTGTGTATGTGAACTGAGGCTAACCAGGCATGTGAACTTGGTCTAGCCCATGAAAGCTTATGACCCACTAAACTTCTTGGTCTTTGAGCTAGTATAAGGCTCTTCATACTTTTTAAAATAAATTGTTAAGATTTGTATATACCAAGACTCCAGTGCAGAGGGCTTCTGTCCCATATCTCTGTTTTGTTCAGTTGTATTGTTAGAATTTGTAGCCAGGAATATATCTCCTTTGAAAATACAGGTTGAGTATCCTTTATCTGGAATGCTTGGGACCAGAGGTGTTTCAGATTTTGGATTTTTTCAAATTTTGGAATATTTACAAAACAGATTATATACCATTTTTTTGACGTGAGGTCTGCTCTTTTGTCACTTCTTCTTCTCTTCCCTTGTTCCTGTAGAGAACACGAGAGAATTACAGAGGCTCACTTGGGACTGTGCATGCTGCTTACAAAGTATCTCAGTTGGCTTGGTGTCTTTTTCCCCTCTCAACTCACTTGGGATAAAACTCATGCACTTGTGTGTGCTGCTTGCAAAGTCTCTCAGTCAACTTGGCACCTTTTCTTCCCTTTTGATTCATTTTGAACCATGTGCATGCATGCTGTTTGCAAAGCAAGTTGAGAGGGGAAAAAAGGCATCACACTCGCTGAGAGACTCTGCAAGCAGCACATGTGTACATTCCCAGGTAAGCCTCCATAATTCCCTCATGTTCTCTACAGGAAGAAGAATGGGTTCCACTTTTCAGAATGTTTAGATTTTGGAGCATTTTGCATTTTAAATAAAGGATATTCAGCCTGTACTGTTGTAATATAATTTTCAGTGTATACATCAAAACTTGAATAATTTAAGCAATTTAATAAATCTGTTTCAGTTTTGTTAATTCCACCACACCTAACATATCACAGCTCTTGATTAAATTGAGAATATTTGAATGCATTTCAAGAGATCTAACTTTATTGTGTTTATTATATTTTCAAGTCACTTGCTTTGTTATCAACCCAGCTCGAGGTTTGAAAACCTGTCCACCTTACCACAACCTCCCTGTTTGTAGTTTCAGTGAATTTTTCAGACTCCTGATATACCATATATAGATTCAAACTAAGCTAAGCTAAAGTTGGCCTGAGTGAACATAAAACCTATCAATGGCTTTCATAGGTTACATAGAAGAAAATAAAACTGGAAGCACAGCTGTAAATAGGCTAATGGTCTCAAATGCAGGCTCAGCAGCTGTATTTCCTCACTAGCAGGCATTAAAATATGAGATAAAACGGGAAACACTAGGCACTTGAAATTCAGGAAAATAGGGATTTCCTTTGGGTACCTTTTTAATATAGGTGATGTGACAGCTGACATCAAAATTTGCTAAACTAATGTGTAATTCTTTAGAAGTTTCAAATGTCTTCAGATCTGCATCACACTAGTAGGAGTTCTGTATGGATAGCACTAGTTTTCCAGGTCAAGGTCTCTCTGAAGGAATTAATATTTAATTTCCATTAGTCTGGCATTAAGTAAAGTAGGCCTTTAAATTGGTGATTCTTGCGGAAAATGTTGAGTTCATTCTTCCTCAGCAGGGTATAGTGCTGATGTTGTCACAAAAGGAAAAAGCTTATCCATGAAATCACTTTCACATTTTTAAAAGCCAACTAGAGTAAGAAAGTAGTAGAAATTTTTAATATAATATGCAATAAGATGTATTTTCATATGAAGTATGTGACATATTCCAAGTATGTTGCTGAACTCAGTATTTTTCATATATTTTATTCACTTTTAAGTCTGTTCAAAATATAAAGGACAGAAGAAGGATAACATTCTGTGAACTAAAAACTTCAAATATGAGATCTCTTTCTTGCCTAACTAATTTATAAACATAAACATTTATACAGAATTTGTAGCCCTAAGCCTTGTTAATGAGAACAGGGACAGCCAAGTATGTTTGCGGAGCTTTTCTTGTCCTCCACATTTGCCAGTTTCACTTTTGTGAATTTTATTATTCATGGATTATTTGCTGTCACCTCTGCTGCCTCCCTATGCCATTTTCAGTAGGGACTGCAACCCTTCTGAGACTGAGAAACTGCGAACAAGTCTTGCAAGTCCCTATTAAAAATGGTGTGGGGCAGCAGTGGAGATGGCAGTAAGGCCCACCAGTCCCCCACTTCTGCCTTGTGAAGGAACCCTGATGCCTCAAAGGAATCCACAGTGGGTTGAATACGGTGAGCTATTTTGGATATTGCTGAGTTTTTGCAAGATTTTTAAATGGTTGTGTCCACCATACCTATATGAGGTGATTATCACACCAGGGGTAGTTTGTCTTAGATACTGCTTTTTTTTGTAAAAAGTCACAAATCCTGATAAATCCTGTTTTCTAATGCAACCAGTATCTTGTCTGTCTTCCCTATACCTGCTGTTCAAGTACTTTTTCTTCTCATTTTGGGTTGCTACATTTTTAAGCTAATGATGGTTTCTATTATCATCATATTTTTGTCCTCCCATGCATACACAATTAATTCTGTGTCTGTTAAGAAGGGCTCTTTTTGAAGTGAGAACCTATTTACAACTTTATGGGATCTCATTTTTTACCAGTGAATATGAAACAGAAGTCAGAGAACTATACTGTGCTTTGGCTCAAAGAGTGGCTCATACTGAAGTCGCACACACCTAGATTACTCACTGATTCTCCTTGGCCAGGGACAGCAGTGAAGGAAGTGTAACAAGCTAGCCACAGTGCCATTTTTATTTGTATTTGTATTAATGTTGGCATGTTAAGAGCATGCACATGGGCAAGATCATCTGTACTCCAGAAAAATGACCTCAAATAGCACTTTCAAGGACACATCTTTGCATTCTGTAGGCTAGGCTACTTTTTGTGAAAACTGTTGCAACTCTGAAATTAATTATCCAGTTTGGATATGTAGTTACCAAACACAATAAGAATGTAAATTTGTCTTTGGCAAATCAAATACTTTAAAGCAAAGATGAGGGACCTTTGGTCTGTGAAATAATTCAGCCCAGGACCTCAACCCAGATGTCAAAGTTTTTACTGGAAACCATGGAGATCCCGGATGTAGTTCACTAAGCTTTCAGCTAAGTTTGCCCCATACCTGCTTTTCTAATTTGGGGTTTGATCACGCTTTTATTCCATTGTTGCACTGATATATATTTTTAATCTTCCATACACAACCTATTAAAAATGTTTTCAGTAGCTAAATCTTGCCAGTCAAAGAAGACCTATTGGTCTTTGGACTGCAGTTTTTATATTTTGCATGATCTGGATATTTTAAAGTACAGCTGGCCCTCCACGTCTGTGGGTTTGACATTCATGGATTTGATTATTTGCTAGTTTCTCCAACCCCCCAATCCCCCACCTCAGACACTTTTTTGTTTGGGGGAATTTTCCCTCTTGGTGGCTCCGATCAGGCCGCACAGCTCTTTTCAAACCTGCCTCCAGTCCTCTTTCTCCTCCACCAGCTTCTGCCTGGCCAGCTTAGGACAGCTTGTAGCCCAATTCCTCAGCACCACAAACCCTCTCCCTATGCCCCCTCACATCCAAGGAAGGTAATGAGCAAGAGAGAGGAAATACAGGGTCACCATGCCAACCCTCTCTGTTTTCTAGTCTGCTCTCCCCATCTATGCCTCAGCTCCTTCCCACAGACACACACACACACACACACATTTAGATATTTGCAATGTTTCACTTTTGCGAGAGTCCTGTGCCCTTAACCCTAGCGAATGTGGAGGGTCAACTGTACTGAGTTGCAATGCTAGACACTTGTTGTTAGAAATGAGGCTAACTTCATAGCAGGCATGAATAGTTTGACCTAGACATGGGTAACATTAAGATGCGCTGCTTGAAACTGGCTTACATGTGAAAAAATACTGAGCTGTGCTTTTGAATGAATGCAGTGTGGCTGAGTTTTGAATAAATATGCAGGTTGAAGGTTACTTGAGCAGTGCTACTAGAATTTATTTCTTCTGGTTTCTTAAGAATATTGAGCAATGCTTTTATGGTTTCCCTGACTTTAAAAAAACCCAAACCAATTACTGTGGTTTCTAATGGGGCTTCCTTGCCTACACCTCGTGTATACTTTTGGGCATTTCCCTCTTTGCTTTTGGACCTATCCACTGCTAGAATGTGGCTCTGAGAGCTTTCCCAAATTTGAATTTGGCCTTCCAAAAGGTTCCGGACTACTGTTACTAAATGTTTGAGTGAACAAAGGACTGGCAACTATAGCAAAAATATGGCTTCAGTTTGCTTTTTATTTTAGTCAATGAAAACCACATTATATATAAGGACAACGGTGGTACAAAATATGCTGCTTTGAGTCATATGTGGACAGAATAGGATATTTATGTATCGAACAGTATATACATTATAATAAAGGGAAAAGAGTATTACTGTTCTGTGCCTGCACATACGTTAATGTATGAAGTTATTGGCCCATATTGTCATTAGCAATAAATGCAATTTAGAATAACAAAATACCTCCCAGTCTTGTTTCTGATTAAGTGTAATTCAGGCTTCCTCAAACTTTTGCTCCCCAGATGTTTTGGGCAAAATCCCCTAGTCACCACAGGGTCATGAGGAATACGAATGTAGTGTTTAGTTTCAGTGCAGTAGTCAAGCCAGTGGGGATGATTTTTGTAGTGTAGTGGAAAGCATGGTTTTGGATGAAAATAGAGAAATGTTTAAAGTTCAGAGGGTGACACCTGAAACTTTTATGGTCTGGAGAAATTAAATAAGAATGTTGGAAATGTTTATGGACTTTGTTTGGGCTGTGGGAGATTGTAACAGGATACTGCACCTGGGATGCATTTGTGGCTTTGTTACTACAGCTTAATCTGTTGGCATACAAACTGCTCTAAGTGGGGCTTCACTTACTTAGTTGAGATGAATGGCTTGACAGTGTAGTGCTAGAAGTAAAAATCATTGTTAGAAACAATGAGTGGAAAATGTAACCAATTGAATGCAGTTGACACAACAGACATAAAACAATAACAACAGCAATAATATTTATATGCTGCTTTTTCTCAAAATTGGGACTCAAAGGGGCTCACAGTTTAAAAGAACAATACAGTTAATAGCCTACAAAAAGTGAAAGAGAATCTGCAGGATGCATGATAGAATTAATTGGCATCACTTGGAATTACTGAACCGAGAATACATTCTGTATGATGTGGATATGAAATACCTATTTGATTCAAAAGATGAGGACAATGAATGCATTCATGAATTCCTGAGGGGTTTCCCTACCTGACCAAAACGTGATGCAGGGATGTAAAACAAAACACTGAGCAACTATGGAGATGTTTATGTGTTCAGAAAAACACAGATAGAAGTCACAAAATCTAATAGTGGTAACATATGTTTGGTCTGATGTGGATAGTGATATGCTGATGGCTAGTAAGCGATGGATACATATTGCACAGTGAGATATGAAAGGTATCAATCAAAGCTTCTCTTGCATTTCATGATCCACTAAAAATAACCTTCCAAATAACATTTGCTTGATTGCAGGAAGGAACTTGTCTAAGAAAACCCTATGAAATTCATAGAGTCACCATAAGTCAACAGGTTACTTGGAGACACACACACACATACACACACACAAATCAAATGCTCCCACATAGCAGAATGTAAATAAAATAATAAAAACCTATGTTAAGCTCATGGGCAGATTGTTTAATTCTGCAGATGCTGGCTGAATAATGCAGAAGTCTGAGCATCAAATAACATTAAATATCCCGTGTGCCATCATTGCTTGCCAAGGATGGAGGAAGAATGAACATGGAAGGCCATGAAGACTGGAATGCAGAACTTCAGCCAAAGACAAATTGAGTCTACACTCTTAAACAGGCTATTCACTCCAGTTAGAAGATTTCAGATTCCAATTTGAAAATGTATACACAGTGCATCTGCCATATATGTGAAGGTTCTGTTCCAGGAACCTCCATGTAAAACAAACAGTGCAAGCATCGTGTCCCATTGTAGTCAGTGGACGCAACATGAATGTGACTGTTGTGTCAATTGACTATAATGCAACGTGACACTTTGCATGACCTGCGTTCATGCATGTGGAGGTTGTGCCAGAAGAGGGCACACTGTATGTCAAGGCCCATGCGCTAATTCAAGCAATATGGAAGCCTCAGGCATGTCAGACATTTGGTGAAATTGCTGCTGTGTTCTTTTGTTCTTTAGTACGACAACACAACTAGAGTAGGATTTTCTTCTAGACAACCGACTGCACATTTTAAAAAAGATAAGAATTTATTTGGTTCCGAATGTCTAAATCTGATTTTGAAGAAAAATTATGTGCTGATGATGAACATTTAATTGCTAAAAGTTATTGTTGAAAATTGAAACAGAAGATGAACAACCTAAAAGACTGCATGATTAAGTGGGCACAATATGTGCGTCGTCATATTCAGATGGAACAATGGACAAGAGACTTACCTTAGTGTAAATTTTATGATCTTAGAATTTCTACAAAATAATGTATAGATGGTATTTAACACTAGAAAGATTGTCTAAACTGTATAAAGGATCTTCAGATGTTTGTTGGAATTATGAGCAGAAAGAAAGGACTTTTTCATAGGTGGTGGACATGTGAGAAAGCAAAGAAATTTTGGGTTATGATTCATAGATTGATGGAAGATATTTTGAAGGTAAAGATGCAATTGAAACCCAAGCCTGTATCACAGCATTGTTCAGAGACCAAGGAAGAAAGTCCTAACAAAGATGTGCCAAAGATGCTGCCTGAACAGAGAACACGTTGTGAAACAGGTCTATCTTGTCAGTAGTTTTGGATGGGATGAGCATTACTCAAATGCCAAGAGATTTATGTGCAAAATAAATGGTACTCTAGATGTCAAAGCCATTGACCATACTGTTACCCCGATTTCTGGCATCCCTTGGGGGACACCTCACTGTGCTCCACGTGATGGGGAATGGAAACTAGCCAGAGCACAAGCAATCGCAATGCGAGAGGTAGGGTAACTTAGCGGGGTCTTTTTACCCAGTTTTTACGGGGTCAGGCCAAGCCAAAAACCAAACAAAGATGCGCAGTAAATGATTTTATTGAATGAAAGTCTCATGCACCAACGCAATCATGCATCCACTCACTCAAGACCTATTAAGAAGCAATAGAGAGGAAATTGGACAGGGGAATATAGAAGGGGTGTAGCTGGGGTAATACTGCACCTTGTCCTGAAGTCCGTGGTCTGGGAAGATAGCAGAGAGATGAGACTCAGCACAAAGAGGGCTGAGGAGATTACTCAGCGGATGGAGCAACAGTCTGCTGGGAAAACTGGGAGTGATCCAAAGAAAAGCTAGAAAACCGGGGCTATTTGTAAGGGAAAAAGTACCTGGAGGACTAATCTTTTCCCGGGGAGAACAATGAGTGTTGCAGTGGGCGTGAAGCTCCACAATGGTAATTTCCTTTGCATGATGGGATTACAGGGCGTTACCAGAGTCTCAAGATCTTCGGCTGTGTTTTGTGGCGTGACTTCTTAGAAATGGTTCTCGCCTGATGGGATATTTGCTCAACTTGGGGCAGACATGCTGATCCCCTCAAGTCAGCTTCTTGGGGCTGTGGACCCTTTGTTTATTAGGGGTTTACACACCTTGAGGTCTCCTGGGGCTACATGACTAGGGATTTTACTGGCCTGACCTGGTTTTTGGTCATTCGACTGTGCCTGCCTACGTGCTCATCTGGGCGACCTCTCTGGCACATGGAGGTATATTTAATATCAAAATTGTAGACCTCGGGATAGGGTTTTTCCATTGGAGTAACAATACCAGGCTGCAGCTATTTGCCAAAGTCAAAAGGTGCTCTTAGACTAGAATTGTTGTTGTTATGTGCCTTCAAGTCATTTCCAGCTTAGGTTCATTTTAGGGTTGCCATATCTTGAAGTTTTCGGGGGAGAGAGCTGAGGGTGAATTAGCAAGTACTAATCATCAAGCAAAGATCTGTTTAGCAGCAGAATTACAGAGGTTATTACTCCAAAAATTTCCTCAGGATAAGAGAAAATCTTTTTCTCAGTGATTTGGAGAAGTTACCTTTTGTCTCTCCTGCCTGTCAGGAATTAGTGATAAGTGTGTGAAACAAAGTACGACACTGCAAGATGCACATCTTTTGAAAACCAGGAATATACTGTTGCCTGTAGCTGTGAGATCGTTATCTAGTCAATATTATTGCTTAACTTTTCCTTACACTTAAAACCTGTTCTGTAAACTTGTACCTTTACTTTGTTGAACAAGATTGTTTACAACTGCATGGACTCTGTTTAACCATTTGTGTCTACATTCTGTTTATGGCACACACTCTTTGTTGTTCTTCTTGGTTTAATGAATTTAGCTTTGTCTTCTGTTTCCAGTCATACCCTTGTACATCAGAATCTGATTGGCCATTCATGTATCAGATTATAGGAAATGAATTGGCTAGTAAATATGTAGCAAGTAGTTGTATGGTATGATTAAAACAATACTATTGTACAAGCCCATGCTTTCTATAATTTTCAGCCTCTTTGTTGCTCAACTCTGTATAATATTTTACCCATGAAATATGGACTTCTACTGCTACCCATTTCATTGTGAAGTTCCTTAACTTAATTCTGGTATATAGCATGTCTGAATGGGTTCATTATTTCAAAGCTGTAACAGTTTTCCTAAAACTGGCCTAGCCCATGTCATTCATATAGGGAAACATGATCTCGAAAAAGATCTTCAGTGTCATTTTAGAAGATGTCATCCTCCTACATTTTTGTCATCGTGTAATCCAGTTGATCTGGCATGACTGCTTTCTTTTAACATATCAGTGCCAATGACTGATTTCCTAAAGCACTTCTGAATTTTCCTGGTCTGTTAATAGGAAGAACTGTCTTTGGCCTTGAGTTTAAGTGCTGTTGTATTTCCCTTCCTCTCATGCTACAAAATGGCTCTGGGAGGGAGTGAACATTCAAGTGGCAAGGGAAGAAAAGACAAAGGAGGAGCATGGAAAAGGAGGCAGCTTTAGAAAGATCAGCACTGCTTATAGTACTACCAGTCTCCTCAGTGAAACATCACTAGCATCAGAAAAAGAAGCAATAGAAACACTCAAATAGAGAAAGATTGCAGCACCTCTGGAAGTGTGCGTGTGCACACGCGCGCGCGCGCACACACACACACACTTGTCTGTATGTGCATATC
>CAOLHI010005119.1:0-82516 GCA_948474755.1 Ctenosaura bakeri
GTTGGATAGAATGTACAGGATCCAGAAAAATGTAAATCATGACACCTGCCCTAAATTTTCAAAATGTAGTCTTTTATCTCTGAGACCTTAAGATAATTAGGTGTTGCATCTGAAGAAGTGATTTTATAGCTGTGACAGATCATGCAAAAATGAAAACAGTTAACTTTAAAAGTGCTGTCACATTTTTTTTCTGTCCCCCATCCTCCTTCCAGGATATGGCCACTGGGTTGGATTCAGCTTAAAGGCAGAAATTTTCAAGGCTTCTACTACTGTCATATAGCTCTGATCAGTTTTCTGTCTTCTTCCTTTCTCTGTCTCTCTTCAACTGGTCTCAGAACATTTAGCACAAGTTCTTTGTCATCTGTACTGATTACAACTGTGTTTCTGAGCTCAATTTGCAGTGTTGACTATTCCCTTTAAACCCCTAGCTTGAAGGATTATCCTTGCACATTCAATGCTGTCCAGACCTTAAGAACAACCAGACAAAAGAGCACATATGTCTGAAGGTACAGTCTATCAGGATAGCAGGCAGAACAGAGGTCCTTGTTACTATGGTTTGGGCCTACCCGGTGATAGCACTAGATATTGTTTTTGATATCAAAATCATTCAGCCTTCCTCTGCCACCCCGCTCCACGTATTTGCGAGGCCTCCGGACAAGCACATACACAGGTGCAGCCAGTAAGTGTTGGACATTCCATTCTCCACCTAGGCAGGCGGAACAAAGCCACTCCGTTGCTTCAGGGACCTCCCTGCAAGCACCTCTTGCTTAAGCGCAACTCTAAACAAAGACGCCCAGCCTCGAGCCAATAGTCTGACAATGCCAAGCTATTTGCATACTGGCTATACTATTGTTAAACCTGCGCTAAGCCCATCATGTTAAACTTGACCTTTGCCAAAGCTTTTGTCCCTCTCCAAACTCACATTGTTCTCACTGAGTATGGCACGGCCTGTAGGCACAATTCACCCTATAAAACCCCCCTGATTCCGAGAGCACCTTGGATCACTCGCTCGCCCCATCCGGATCACTTGCTCCTCGGATTGCTCCTGAGTTCCAGACCGCCTTGCTGCCGTTTTGCCCGGCAAGCTTCTCTCAGCGAACCACTCTGAGCTTTCTTCCCTGCCCTCTTCAAGTTCTTCAGGACTACGAGAAAAGGTGTCGTATCACCCATTTCCCCCGAAAACTCTTATTTCCAATTTCTAAGTTAGCTGTGTGTTTGTGATGTCTTTTCTGTTGTTTGTCCTTTAAAAAAGATATCATTTTTACTGTTTTAAAACCTGTCTGATCGCTTGACTGACCTGACCCTGTAGATATTGGGTTACAAGATCCCTGCTAAGTTACCCTGCCTCTCACTAGCTTAAGGGAGTGCTCCAGTTAATTTCCCCAACTTTGTGTTTGTGCTTTGAATATTTGGGCGCCCCTCCCGGGACCCCCAGAGAACAGGGAAACAGCCTTGTGTGTAGTCACCCCAGTTTTTCCTTTTGTTTTTTTTCTCTGACTTGAAAAGAAAATTAAAGAAAAGGAACGGAAAAGAAAAGAAAAGAAAAGAAAAAGCTATGAAGACTTGGTTGTTCCAGTCTTCTTTTAATAACATTGGCTAAGATCCTGAATCACAAAATGTTCCAGCATTAGGGAAGTGAATATGCATATAGGCAACTTCTACCACTCTGAAATTATCTGGAAGTGATTAAGGTCCAACAAATTCCCCAGCCTTGCAGACATTTTCATTGTATAAAAGTGAAAAATCAATAAGGTGATCAATGATTTTGGGTCCGTTCCTAACTAATAGAGCTGACTTGGTCAATAGGGTGGAAAATATGGAATCCTTAGCTGGAAAATAAATAAATAAGTAAGTAAGTAAAGGATGTATGACACTTGTCTTGAAAGCACTTCATTTGAAAAGGATCTACAGGTCTTTGTAGACCACAGGCAAAACAAGAATAAACAGTGTGACCCAGTAGCCAAAAGGCCGATGTGGATTTGGGCTGCATCAGCAGGCTTATAGTCTCTGTATCAAAGTAGCTGTGCCATTGTATTCTGCTTATTTCAGACCTCATCTGGAATACTGTGTCAAGTTCTGTGCACAGCAGTTCAAGAAAGATATTTACAAGCTGGTACATGCCCAGAAGAGGAAGAGCAAGATGATTAAAGGTCTGGAAACCAAGCCTGATGAGAAACAACTTAGGGAGCTAGATATGTGTATCTTGGAGAAGAAAAGACTGAGAGGGGCCATGATAGTGATCTTTAAATATCTAAAGAGATATCATGTTGAAGATGGAGCCAGCTTGCTTTCTGCTATTCCAACAATTGGAACACAAACCAATGGATTCAAAATACAAGAAAAACATTCCGTTTAAATATTGGGGCAAACTTTTTTTTAACTGTGAGAGATATTTGACAGTGGAACGGACTGCCTCAGAGGGTGATAGATGCCATATTTAGAGGTTTTTAAACAGAGATTGGTTAGGCAGGTTTCAGGAGTGCTTTAGCTGTGTATTCTTGCATAGCAGGGAGCTCAGTTTTATTGGCCTTTGGTTCATTCCGATTCTAAGGCCATTTCCTCACCTGATCCTCCATTTTTGTTGTTGTGATCCAAGCAGTGCCACCGCCAGGATGGCAGTGTGACACAAATGCTCCCCTCCACACCCAGCCAGCTGCCTGAGGAAGGGAAGCGTGAGCGACATACGCCTTCCTTCTGCAGTGGAGCTGGCCATTTCCTGTGCTGCATTGGAGACGGACGTGCCTAAATCATGCTTCCTTCCTTTCTGCATGGCCACTAGCAATCAGAGTGTCACATGATTGGGGGCCATCACTGGATTTTTTCCAGTAATAGAATATCACATGATCATACCAAGTGAGGACTCATTAGCAGCAGGACCATGACAACATCGTGCAAAAGCACAACTCGTAGACCAGCAGCAATGTGTCCCCAATGAAAGTACAGTGACATTGTGTGGAAATGGCCTAAGATTCTGTTAGTCTATAATTCTATAAATTCCAGTATTTAAGATGTCATACAACTGGCTTCTGATATCATAAATGCTGGCAAGAATGCCAGCTATATTTTAAATTATTATACTTTTGTGATATTTTGTTTTAATAAACTGTATCTTATGTTTGCTTTGAAGTGTTGTGCTATGAACTGCCTTGGTGAGATTTTGCCTGGAAAAGTGGTATAAAAACAGTGGTGATGATGATGGTGATGATGATGATGATGATGATGGAATTTATTTTCATAGTGTGAATGCAGTGTAACTATAGCTTTGTAGCTATATTTAAAGTACCTTGTAAGTGCAGCCCTAGTAAATTCTGAAGGAGGAATCATATGGGGAAAATCCTCACTTATGCTGTACCTAATACTGCTGGGTCATGCTGTGTTGTGAATGTTGAGGTGAAGTGACAACCAGCTAGATGGGAGAATAATGTCTTCTGTTCCACGAACCAGTAGCTTGTAGCATTTGAATGTAACATTAATTCCTTGGAGCTGTAATTAATTACTTTTTTTAAAAAAAGTAAGTCCTCAAGCTTTAGATTGTACACATAACTTCTAATACTGTTTCAGTTTATTTCATACAACAACTGAAAAAGCATAGGTAGTTTAATGGTGAACTTTCAGTTGGGTTCTATTTTCACTACTCAGCTAAATATTCAACATCAACCTTTGGCCAAATGGCAGGTTTACTTGACGGAGAAGAATATACAAAACTTCAGTCATAAAGTAAAGTGTTAAGAATGTGTGAAAACTCACTGGCTGTGGACATATTCAGTCACTGTGACCTGGTGCAAGATTTCAGGAAAGGCAGAACATTATGTTCTTCAAATTGATTGACAGAGGATAGAAAACAATATATATATATGGAACTCTGGTAGCTTATGAAAAACAGCCTTAGGAACAAATACAGTAGTATCAATTTGATGATGAGTAAAAGAGGCTAAAAGCTTAAGGTTATATTTTCTATGCATCTAAATCAGTCATTTCTGGTCATTATAGCTGGAGAAAGAGGTACAGAAATGAAAGAGATGGTATGGTTAGGGAATAAACAGATTATCTATGATGGGAGAGAACTAGAAAATGTATCTCTGATGGAATTTTTAATGGAGCCCACTCACTTCTGTTGGATTTCTGGAGAAGCAGTGCTTTGTATTAGAAATAAAATGAACAGTTACCTGACCAAGAAAGAATAGCATCTGACACCAACTGTGTCTCAGCCTTTGAAAAAACCCATTTACATGCAGACAATATCAGGAAGCAGAGAGCTATTTGCTAGAGAGGCCAGTTAAAGTCAATGCTTTTCAGTCTTAAGCAAATACTTTTAAGAGCTCAAAATGCCTATGTTACACTGAAAGTAAAACTAAGGGGAATAAATTTTAGGGCCAGTTCTGTCATTAAACTGGTAATGTGGAAACTACAGCTGCATATGCCCTAGTATACTAAAGTGGAAACACCAGGCTGCTTGTTGCATTTTCACATTAGTCTGTCATTGCTCCAGAACCCAGAATGGATATCCTGTCAGAGGGGAACATCAAGACTAGGCATCTTTTTGCATGTTCTGGGTATCTCAGATTACTTTGGAATCATAAGAAAGAGGTGTCATGCAATGACTGTAATACAAGATCAAACCCATATTGAAAAATTGACTGGGTGCCCTCCACACACACTCCACCCCAAAAGCAGAAAAAAAAATTAGATCTTAATATGTGTTTGTAAACAGACACACACTCACACAGGTTCTAGCAGGGAAAAAAGGCAAACATAGCTTTCTTTGTATAACATTACAAATAAAATATCTTTATTTATAAAGTGTATGTGCATAACCAAACACATTATCTAATGGAGGACAGAGTGAGAAAAGAAGATGGCTTCAGGCTAGAGCCAACAAACTAGGAGTTTGCAAACTAACAGTAGACAAGTAGCAAATTAGTAGTGAAAATAGCCATTACATTCATCAATAATGTACAAGCAGTGGAGAAATGCCCTATGTAGAACTATTTGAGTTTATGAAATAAATTTAAAGCTAATGGAATAAATGTTTCTAAATGCTTGCAATCATTAATGTTATTGTCTCTCTCAGATGTTGGGAACAAAGAGGCATCAACACTTGCATAAAGTGATTAGTGAGAGCGGGCTCTGAAGAGCATGCCTCTGCATTTATTTCACTTCTCTGATTCTTTCTTTGATCTTTGTACTCAAGCCAATTTGCTCTTCATCCCTTTGGAGGTCATTTCTCACTGCTTCTAAAAGTTAAGTTAGTTCTTTGTCTCCATTTGTTTAGGAAGGGAGCATCCATGAGGCTCCTGCCTCAGGATGGCTTACCTCCATCCATGAGAACCAGCTTTTAGGGGTTGTTCTGGTGAAATCTGGGTAATATTTATTTGTCTATCTTATTTACTATCCCAAGATGGATTTAATGAAGTCATAAAGGTATTTTCCCCTTTTTTACCTCACAAGAGCATCCTGAGTATTTTCTCCAGTTTTCTACCACAAGCTTATATTGCATTTACTATGGCCTTTTCCACACTGGGTTTTTAAAACGGTGCAGAGTGTCCTCCAGAGAAGACGTCTACACCTGGGAGTGGACTGGGTCCAGACTACTTTGTATAGCTCCGGACCTCAGCCCGCTCTGGAACGACCCAAAGTGGTCGTTCAGTGTGCTTTTGAAAGACCGCTTAAAACAGGTCTTTCAAAAGCACGGAGCGCACCACTCTGTTCCTGCGCTCCGGTGCAGATTTTCAGGCTCGCACCAGTGCAAGATCTGCCAGGGGTGGGCTTTAGGCTGGCAAGCTTCACTGGTTGGTGGAGAGCCTCGACCAACCAGAATCCGCCATTTTCATCCCCAGAGCAGTGTGAAGCGGTGGCCATGGACTGCTCTGGACCAGCCTGGACCCTTGCATGGAGCACACAGGTCCGGTGAGTACCGGCACGGGGCGATTCCCTCGCCCAGTGCGGAAAAGGCCTATGTTTCACTCTGCTTGATATAGATACCAAATATTCCTATATCATATATGTGAAATAATTGCAGCAAAAGTTCAGAGAGGAGCTGAAGTAACCCACGAACGGGTGCATACGTAATTGTTACATAAACCCCAAACATCTTTTCAGGTTTTGCTGATCCTCCCTAGCATAATACCTCTTTTCTTATTTTCACATAAGAAAAAAAAATGGGATGAATAGCTCATCCAGGCCCCACCAAAGCATGTAGCTCACTGAGTGGGAAGGAGAGAAGCCAATTCTCTATCTGCCCACTTTTTCTACTGCTTTGAAATCTCCTCCCACTTTCCCCCTTTGTCCTTGGTTTACTTCCACTGGAGCAAACTGAGTTTAAAGTACAAAAGTAGTTTGCGCTTATTTAATTTAATGGGAGGAGCAGGGAAGAGGGTCAGAAACTTGCTCTCCCCAAGTACTGTCAGGCAAAAGCAAACTGCCTAAGCCTCTCCTAAGTTGTGTTTTCATTAATGACTTTTGCCAGCTTGACCACACTCTGCTGCTACTTGGTCACATGTATCCCAGTTTTCATGTGGTAGGTTATGAATACCCACAATATTTGAGTCACAGAGGATGAATAAATTAAGGGAATTTCTAATAGCAGTTTTGAACACTGGTATAGTGGTAAATTTTGAAGTAGGGGAGCTCAGCATGACATTGTTTACACTCAAAGGACTCAATCTTCTGATTAAGAGCTTGCTTTAAAAATAAAATTTGATACAAAGAAAGAAAACAAAGCAGTATCTTTTGCTTGATTCCTCCCCACAATATCTATGTTCCTTTATAGTAATCCATCACATGCAATAATAAAAGTTGAAAGCCAAATTATCACCTCATTCCCTTGCAGAGCAAGTAAGTGCCATCAATTACCCTACACTCTGGTAGATCACGTCTCCCTTATTCAAGAAAACATTGCAGCCCTCCCTTGAATTTCCTCCTTGTTATGCCATACTTAGGGGGCCTTATCTCATTATTCTATGTGTGTAACCAAATTATTTGTAAGGCCAATTTATTTGTAAAATACATTGGGAAACTATTGGAGGTTTTGCAGAATCCTTCTAAATAGTTTAGATTCCCAGTGGCATAACACATATTGTGTCCTCTCATCATTTTTTAAAGATTATTTCATATTGTTTTAGGTCACCATTGCCCTGGGCAGCAATGTCTCAGGCACTCTGGCCTCCCTCTGAGAAATGGAAAATAAGGAAGTGATTTTTGCTTTATGGCTTGCTTTAGCTTAGCTTATAATGTACTTCCCTGTTCTGCAAAAGGAAATAAGAAGCAATTGAAGCTTCTACAAATAGGCCCTAGTTATGTCATTCAGTCGCATAAGGTTAACACAAAGATTTGCAATATTATCCAAAATGAAAAACAGAAGACTCACAGTTAGTTTTCTTCTTAGCTGAGATTTCTTTTTAGCTGAACTAACCTTTCTGCAGGCTTTCCCGTGCTGCCAAAGACAAAACAGGTTGCTGAAAGGAGGCCACTACAGATAAGTCAGTGAAATCTGGGCTTCTCAACAAGCAGTCACTTGAGGTCTGACAACATGCAGGCTTTGGCAAAAGGACTTCCCATTTAGCCCTAACAACCCCACATGGCCCTCTGGTACTTTCCTGGAGGAAGAAATTGGCTTTTCTAGCCCTATTTAATCTTCTGGCTGTCATCAGAACTGTCACCAACTGCTGTCTTGTGGTTCGTGGTGCACAGTATGGTGATTATGCAAACAACCAGTAGTTCCATCACTAGGAGTCTAAAGCCCTTTTCACACGGCATTTAAGCCAAAAATGGTGCGTGATCGCACATTGCTCCAGCACCCCACGCACACTTGCCATGTGTGCGGAGCTCCGGAGCCACAGCACTCATGCTTCCTGCACCAGCGCAGCCTGAGAAACTCCCAGGTTGCACTGTGGAAGGAAGAGATGGGGTTCTTACATGAGCAGCTGGCAGCTGCAGAGTTGAAGGAACCAGGATGCTAGAGCCTCTCGCTGGAGACTGCTAGTGTGATCCCCACACCCTAGTGCTGAGAAAAGGTGAGTGTGGAAAGGGCCTAAGTCCCTTTTTGCATGGCATTTGCTATGCCAAAGGGCCTCTCGAGCATCACGCAAATGTGAGGAGTGGTCCACATGATGCACTCACAATTGTGTGATGCTCTAGGGGCTGGCAGGTGCCGACCATGTACTTTTTCATTTTTGGCTGTGAGCCGAAAATGGTGAGCGACCGTGCATCACTCTGGGGCCCTGCATGCACTTCCCATGTGTGCGGAGCTCTGGAGCTGTGGCACTCATGGTTCCTGCCCCAGGGCAACCTGGGAAACTCCCAGGCTTCACTGCAGAAGGAAGAGGCAGGGCTCTCACGTGAGTAGGTGGCAGCTGCAGTGCTGAAGGAACTGGGACATGAGAGCCTCTTGCTAGAAGCTGCTCGTGCGATCCCTGCACCCCAGCTCTGCAAAAATGTGCATTGCGGAAAGGGCCCATGGCTTATCTCACAAGGTCCATTCACACGACACAATTATAGTACTACAATTCTGCTCTAAGGCCATTCCTGCATGATGGGGGGTCTTGCAAATCATCCTATTGCAGTCCCAGCAGGGAAGGGAGTGTGACAGGAATGCTTCCCTCTCCACAGGACTGGCTCCCTGCAGAAGGGAGTGCCACTTCTTCCTTTTGCCACTTCTTCCATTTCCCATGATGCCCTGAGGAAGGAAGCATCGCCATCACACTTCCTGCCTTTCTGCAGGACAGATAGATACAGGAACATTGCACAATCACAGGTGCCAAATGGATTTTATCCATTTAGTGAATACCCTGCAAGTGCTATGCACGGGGATGGGATGGCAGAGAGATGGCAATGATGTCATATGGAATCATAGCCAGCTGACCATTGCCATCCTGTCCCCATAGCAGCACAGCCCTGTTGTGCGGAAAGGGCCTAATTGTCATTATTCCATTCTACTGAATTCTGGGATTTACAATTGAGGGAGGGGCATTTATAATTCTCAAACAGAGAGCTCTAGTGTCTACTCAAACTCCAAACGCTAGGATTTTATAAAATATTGCCATAGCAGTTAACATGGTCTATAACACTTTACTTTGTGTGGTAAGACTGAGCTAGTAGTCTCCAGTAAGTTTACCCCCTCTCAGAATCAGATATTTGGGGGTATTGGACAAGGTATGACTCAATGGGGTATAATTTTATAAACTTCAAAAATTGAGAACTTGAAACATTGTTATATACCACATGGGTATTATCAGGAAAACATATATTTGCACGTGCACGGTTTATCCCAGATCATCAATAATAGTATTAAATTTATCATGTGTTCAGGTGACAAGTTTGTTCCCCTTCAGTCTCTCCTAGAATTTTATCAAACTCACACTTAGCAGAACCAAACACTGACAGAAAATTAGTAGTTCAATGTCCAAGTATTTCATAGTTTGCAATGTGTTTATACAACAAAAACACCACTTGAAACAATGCATGCATTTGCAAGTTGTGCGCACCAAAAATATGTGTATTTTAAAACTGCACAAAGGTGTACTTCAGTAAGTAGAAGAAAAATGTGTACATTTAAAAATATGGACAAGTAATGTGTATCTTTTAAAATATGCACAAAAGCACAGAGTTTTGTGAAAAACAGACAATCTATATGAACATGAGTCTAAATGAGCTTCAAGGTGTACATTGGGGAACCTTTAGCAATTCATGTTTTATAGAAATCTGTGTCCCTAGTGTTCAGGACAATACTCTGCAAAAGTAAATTTCATATTAAATGAAGAAATTTGAAGATCTTCCAGTTGTCTACCAACTTCTGAAACCTTTTTCTCAGTAAAATGATGATCTTCACTACATACATTTCTTAAATACATTCAGCTAACTCAAAGGTGTCTACTGAGTTGTTATCCTCAGGAGTTAAGAACCTGAGTTCCTTAGTTTATGATTTTTATTCTTTATGTCAGTGGTTCCTAATATAATTTGTTGCCAGGGAGCCACAAGAGTTACCTCAAGGTATAATATTCGGTTTTTTTAAAAAAATGAAATATTCAAATATATATTTATTTATTTATTTATTTATTTATTTATTTATTTATTTATTTATTTATTTAAAGCTTCTGGGGACTAGGGCCATTTCTACACTACAATGTTATAGTGCTATTATTCCACTTTCAACATACTATGGAATCCTGGGGTTTGCAGTTTAGGGAGGGGTATTTAGAATTCTCAGCAAGGGAGCTCTTTGGCCTCAGTAAGCTACAAACCTCAGAATTCCGCAGGATGTTGAAAGAGGAATAATAGCACTGTAAAAATATAGTGCAGAAAGGCTCTCAGTTCATTAGCTGTTGTGGAAACATGGAAGCTGCTTTATTATTGTTTAGATATTAGATATTATTCCATAACAGTGTAGGGCAGAAATGGCCTTGGATTCAGATTCCTGCTTAGACAGTGGCCCTTTCCACACCGGGCTATTAAAACAGCACAGAGAGACCTCTGACAGAGGTCTTCTGCACCGTGGAGTGGACTGGGTTGGACTACTTTTTGTAGTTCTGCACTTCAGTCTGCTCCGGAGCAACCGGAACTGGTCATGCAGCGTGCTTTTTAAAAACCTGCTGTGCTTTTAAGCATGCTTTTAAGAGGTTTTTCAAAAGCATGGAGTGCGCGACCCCATGTCACTCCATCGCCGTGCTCTGGTGCAGATTTGCAGGCATGCACTAGTGTGTGCCTGCAGATCTGCCGGAGGTGGGCTTTAGGCTGGTGAGCTTCTCTGGTTGGTGGAGAGCCTCCACCAACTGGAAGCTGCCATTTTGGACGCCGGATCAGTACGGACCGACAAACTCGCACTGCTCCTTGTCCCGACAGACTCGATCGGATGGAGAAGAAATCCAGTGAGTCCTGTTTCTGCCTGATTCATGCCCCACGTGTGGAAAGGGCCAGTGAGCGACCTTGGGCAAAGTCACATTCTCTCAGACTCGGAGGAAGGCAAAAGCAAATCTGCTCTGAAGAAATCTTGACAACCCCACCCCACCCCCCAAAAAACCTCTGTTCACCGTAGGGCTCGCCTTAGGGCTGCCATAAGTCAGAAGTGTCTTGGAGCACACAACAAAGTACAACTGATGAGAGGAGGCTCTTTCTAGCCATCATGTCTCACTCCTTTGAAAATTGGCATATGGTGAGCCTAACGTGGACTAATCATGAGGGTTTTGTTGGCAAGATTTGTTGCCTTTATCTATGTGACTTGCTTGAGGCCACCCAATGGGTTTCCATGGCTGAGTGGTGATTGAAATCCTAGTCTCCAGACTCATAACTTGGGCATTCAGCAGACCTTCGCAGACTCCTCGTAAGAGCTCTGCGGGCCCCCAGGGGTCCATGGACCCCAGGTTAACAACCAGTCCTTTATGAATTTCATGGAGGAGGGCTTTCACATTGATAAGACATCAACATAAATATGAGATAAGACACACGTAGTTCAAAAAAGACATATTAATAGGCCAAGAAATGTTTACATTTTAAGCATAAACTCTGATATTTTTTTTCATCATGTTGTAGAATAGCTTAAATTTACAGTCTGTCTGCCTATTCTTACAGTTCAGATGAAAAAAGGTATGTCTCTCAGTATTCAGGTGAGGACTGGAAGCTGAGAAATAATGACCTGGCAAACGTCAAATAATGAGGAGAAAGGAGTCAGGTATGCCCATCAGAAAAACAACAACAACACTGAAACATTACTTTTGAAAAAGAAAATGATTGCTTAAATGAAGAAAATTTCTGTTTTGATTATTTGTGTAATGTAAGGAAGACATATTTTAAAAGTCTGTTTCATGTCTATTTTCCTTTGGAAAAATTAAATTGCCACAACATAACTAGTTTTAAGGTTTAGAAAAAAAGACTCTGAGGAGGAAAAAAAATGCTCATCAAAACACAGCAATGGGAAAAACACAGTGTAGGAGTTCTTATTAGGCTAGCAGCAAGATGAAAGCATTTTCCAGAGTAGTGAATAATAATGTAAGAGCTTCAGATATCAAAACAAAAGAGAACCCCTGGGCTCACAAACAACATTAAGTTGCAGCCAAAAGATAGGAAAACTTATGGTTTAGACATTTTTTCATAGACACACTGAATCTACCAGACAGTTCCATAGGTGCTCAATACAGGAATGAATGAGACCTTCATTTTTGGATAATTTACTGAAATTTGCAAATTGCTTCATATTTGATAGGGGAAAAAATGTAGAAGAAAATAAAACCAAAAAAAATTTTCATCTCTCATTTTTCCCCTCCTTCCTCTTCTTATATAGATCTTCAGGCATGAGTACAATAGAATGTATTGGCCAATATTCATATCCAGAGACTGGGTGTTCTCTACAGAAAAACACCTAGCCTTCTCTTGTCAAGATTCATGACCTGCAAGTTAGTTCTACCATTATGACCTGATTATTTATTCAACTGATAGCCGGCTGTATCAGCCTGCCTGCTACAATCTCTGTTACTACTTTACTGATTAGTTTAAGGCTATTTCTGCATTATGTTGCTTTAACTGCAATGGTCCAGGAGCCATCCTTCCACACTACATCATCACCATCCAGTTGTTATCCCATCCCCAAGCATTGCCAAAGCATGCCTTTCTGTTTCCAAAAAAATCCTCTATATTCCTCCATTAGCAGTTCAATCCTGTCAGCCGGGTGAGTGCAGTACTGTTATAGTGCTTGACAGTGCTTCCAGCCATCGTGAATCAAGCAGTGGGTGGGCTGTAGCCACACCTAGCTTGTCCTCCCTCAGTGACTCCCATGGCATGCTAACTTCAAAATCTATCACCTTTCTGTGTTTATTTGAAAGTTCTCCTTTGAGTTAACACTATTTTTAAAGACATTTTTAGCCATTATAGTAGGCATGGGATGAATCTAGAATTTTCCAAATCTGAATCATGATCCAAATCCCTGGAAGGTTCTGGGAATCCACAAATCTCACCAATCTTGAATTTTTTGAATCCTTTTTTTAAAAAGGGTTTTAAAAGCAAGGGAAAGAAGGACAATCCTGGGCAAGAAACATTCTCTCCGCCTTAGCAAAAGCTGGACAAAGGCAAACCTCCCTCTGAAGAAATCTGACCATGACAATTGTGATAGTTTTGCCTCAGGATCAGATTGAAAATGACATGAAGGCCCTTTCTGAACAGGCAGGAAAATGTGGATTAATTCTACATTTTCCTGCCTGTGTAAACAGGACCACTACAATACAGAGATAATCCAGGTCAAAACTGGCTTTTCTTTGCATAGCTCCTTCTGGCAGTAGTTTGATGATGCACCAGTACACTTTGGCAGAGAAGGCTGTGACACCTTGTAAAACTCCAAACCCCAGAATTGTGTCTGAAAGAGGTTTGCAAGGGAGCTATGCAAAGGAATCTTTCAGCTGTCCTTGAAATCTCAAGCCTGCACCTGTTCAAGTTAAATATCTTGCAATACAATCCCAGATGTAATTTCTGAAATTGTTAGAAAAGGCCATTATTACTCCAAGGGAAAAACTCATCTACTTGCCATCTCCCCTCGTGTATCTAGTTAAGTTTTTGGGCATCCTGGTCTCCAACAACTATTTGGGTGGTGGATTGAAAAGATTTGGGCCCTTTCCACATGTGTAAAAATAAACGACCAAAAACGGGACTCACCGGCTTTCTTCTCCGTCCGGGTGAGTCCGTCAGGACAAGGAGGAGTTTGAGCTCGTCATTCCACACTCCTCCGGCATCCAAAATGGTGGCTTCTGGTTGGTGGAGGCTCTCCACCAACCAGAGAAGCTCGCCAGCTGAAAGCCCGCCACCGGAAGATTCGCAGGCATGCACTTGTGCGCTCCTGCAAATCTGCTCCGGAGCCGGAGAGGCATGGAGTCACACGCTCCGTGCTTTTTAAAAACCTCTAAAAAGAGGTTTTTAAAAAACACACCACACGACCAGTTCCGGCCACTCTGGAGTAGACTGAGGTATGGAACTGCAAAAAGTAGTCTGCCCCATTCCATTCTACGGTGCAGAAGACCTCCGTTGGAGTTTGCTCTGCACCATTTTAATAGCCCAGTGCAGAAAGGGCCTTGGTTTGCCTATTTTGGCACAGGGGTTCAGATTCGCAAATCTTGAATCCTTGGCAAGGATTTAAGGATTCAGTTGGCCTATCCCTACATTATAGCAAGAAAATGCAATAGTGTACTGCCTTGTTTAGTATGGTTTCCAAGGA
The DNA here is from genome assembly GCA_948474755.1 of Ctenosaura bakeri. Taxonomy (NCBI): domain Eukaryota; kingdom Metazoa; phylum Chordata; class Lepidosauria; order Squamata; family Iguanidae; genus Ctenosaura; species Ctenosaura bakeri. The sequence goes on from CAOLHI010005119.1 coordinate 14,189, forward strand.
AAAACAAACAACAACAACAAAAACAAAAACAATTGGGGCAGTGGGACAGAGTGAAGGAGAGGACAGACAGCGGCCAAGGATGCTGTGGTGTAGAAGGAACACCCGTGGTAACACCACTACTCATGCGCTGAAGGCAGAAGTATCCGGAAAACAGCTTTCCTAACCTGACAGCATCACATAAATGGCAACACCACTATTGTGACAGTATATGCACTGATGGCTTCTAGTGAAATGGCCTAAAAAGGGAAATGGCCTAAGAAAGACAATGTACATATGGAACCTTGAAGACAGGAATGATCTTAGTGATGGGATTTTGAGATCAGAAGAAAAAGAAAGGAAAAACAGTGACTTGAAGACTACTTAAAGACACACAAATGGGTCAAATCAAAGTTAATTGGCAGATTCTTTCTGCTCAGGTGGAACACTGATAGCAGTATCAATAGATAATGAATGGATTTTTTTATAAGATTAAGAAGGCTTTTTGAAGGGGAAATCTGTCGGTTTTCAGCCTTAAGTACAAATATATGCAAATCTGCAAGTAATGGACTGTAGACCCACAAATTTTCCTTAATTCTCAGTGGTAGTCCTTATTTTCTAGTACCTTTGTCTGATCTTGGCCCTTTCCGCACTGAGGCTTCTAGCGCAAGCGGGGGAGGCCGGCAAGCGCAAGAAGGCTCGTCCGGGAGGCTGCCGCTTCCCCCCCTCCTTCCTTCCGCAGGCGAAAGAACCAGCGGGGAAGCGGCACCAAAGGAGGCTTGTTGCGCAAGTCGCCCTCCCCCCGTGCGAAGCGGGAGACCTCGCGCTGGATTCCCACCCCGCGTGCGCTCGCGAAGTGGGCGGTGTCGCGCCGGATTCCTCCCCCCGCGCGCGCTGGATTCCTCCCCCGCGCGCACCGGATTCCTCCCCCGCGCGCGCGCCGGATTCCTCCCCCCGCACGCGCGAGGCGGGCGGCGTTGCGTCCCCCCCGCGCGCAAAGCGGGCGGTGCGTCCGTCGCGCTACCTCCCCACCCCGCTCCTTCCTTCCGCATGGGTGGAGGGAAGGAAGTGCGACCCGGCCGGCTCCTGGAGGCTCCGCACGAAAGGTAAGTGCGGGTGGGCTCCGGGAGCGTTGCGCGAGCGCGGGGTGATTTTCGCTTCGAAGCGAAAATCAAAAAACCCGCGCTCGCGCTGCTTCAGCCCCATGAGCCGGGCGGAAGTGGGAGTGCGTCGTGCAGAGCGACGCTCCCACTCCCGCGAGGCTCACGGGGCTATCGCGCGCGCAAAGGCCAGTGCGAAAAGGGCCCTTATGATTCCTGTCACCATTTTTTGTCTTTTCTGTGTTGTTTTAGAGATCCTCTGCTCAAAAGTTGTTAAATCTTCAGTCTTTGGTAGATGAGAGTGAAACTTCATGTATCTAGTCAATCCATAGCTAAACGCATACAGGAAAAACTCCAAGGTACCATCTGAGGCATGTTCTGCCATATCCAAACAAATATTGATGTATATTCTGAACTATCAGACCATTATTATTGTCAAGCAGGTATTATTTTTTCCAGCATATCTTTACCAAAACAACAGATACTTGAGGACATCTGTTGTATTGCAAATGAATTCAGAACAGCAGCCAGAAAAGAACTGCCCATGATCTGTTAAGGTGACATGGGTCAGACTTGTGAAGAGGAAGCATAATTCAAAAATGTCCATATTTTCACTTTCCAGTGTTTGAGTTCAGCTATATTACATTCGCAGTTTATTAACGCAGTTCTCATAGTGCACTGTGTTGCTTTGAATAATTTAACCCCATGCCTAGATGATTTGAGCTCTTTCAACCTTATAACAATGTTCTGTCTCTTATGTGGCAGGATGGTTAGATATTTATTTGGATTAAGTAGTAAATATACTTTATGATGGTGGTCTGAAATAACAAAATATCTACATACCAATCAACGTACTAAACCTTTTATTTTAATGTGTGGTAAAGTGTCACTTCAGCCCTGAAGATGGCATTCCGTTTCCAGTGAATGATTTCAAACAGAAATGGCAAACCATGAAGATGGAGAAATCTTCAGGTAAGGCAGAGGTGTGGAAGCTTTATCCTGACACATCTCAAGACAGAAAAAGGTATAATGAAGTGTTCTCTCTCATTAAACTGCCACCAGTTTAATGTACCAAAGGTCATTTCTGTCAAGTAAAATTCAACTGGCTTCTACCTCATAACTATCTCCTTCAAAATTTCCAAATATAAGGTGAAAGAAAAAAGACAAGATATTAATATTAGCCAATAATTTATCTAAAAAAAATATTTCGCCAGGTAGCTTAAATTGCCCCAAATAATTCCAAATGAGAGATGTAAATTTGAACTTTGTGTAAAACTTTTATTAGCTTTATTTAGTATGTGTGTGTATTAGGTTTTGCTTGAAAAGAAAACAGTGCTTGGGGTACAGGCATATGGAAACTCTAACAGGAATAAGATATATGCTCTTGTTTATGTAGTTCAATCAGAAAGGCGACACATATCTCTTCTGAAGTTTGCTAAACACGAAGCGTGTGCTAGATCAGATAGCTATTGCTAGTACAATGTCACTGTGGCCTAGTGAATATCTTAAATGTTATGAACAAAACAGACAAGAAAAGAAAGATAAGGAAGATTAGGATAGACATATTTCTCTAATCTGTTGTAAACAAGCTAAATACAACACAGGAGCAGAATCAAGTTCCCAATTTGTGACAAAGTCGATGTAGAGATGGCTGCCATGGAACCAGCAATATATTAACTCTTTCCAAGCACAGTGTTTGATCTGCTTTCATGAACCTTCATCCTGGAATTTAATTTGAGAAATCTGAGTCTGATCTGCCCATGTGAAATCTGAGGGGAATTTGTAAGAACCCTTTTGAGCAAAACATCTGAAGGAATTTCCAGAAAAGACAGATGAAATGTTATAAAAATAGAAAGTGTGTGTGTTTGTCACACATGTGCACTTGTTTGCTGGTCATTATTTACATACACACACACACACACACACACACACACTGTTACAGTCCAGGTTCTTTAGGGAAGGATGGCTTTTCCACAGAAACATTGCAACCCTCTTTCTGAATATCAATATCACAACTGTTCCCACAAACTGCAGGCATGTTTTCTCAGATTTTCATAACATCTAAATCTGAATGAAGTTCTAGCAGTGTTGTTGTAATTTATTTTCCCAAATCTAGAAAGCCTAATTTGCATGCTTGGTAATGATTTGCTTAGTATTCAAATTTTATTCTTAGTTTTCATCATTTTCCTCTCATTTCTGCCAAAATCCAGACCAAATTGGTAGCCATTTAAGTAATATTAACTTAACTGTCTTGCAGAGCCACCACTACCTCTTCCAAACTTCTGTGTGTGGATAATGGATGGAACTGGCACTGGAAATCTCAGATTTTAAAATATATATTTATTTATTTTTAGAAAAAGGGAATAATGGCATTTCAACTTCATGGCAAAGTTGTGTTCATCCGGCTTCATCACATTTTTCAACCTCTTTCACCAGCCTAAGTTCAATTTCTATATATCAGGGCGCTGATAAAATGAGAATACCAATCCCAGGCATACCACACTCTTTCATGTGAGTTAAACTGAAATCAAACAAAATGCAATATACAATAATAAATCAAATTCCAGTTTGAAATCACAACAATGGACAATTGCAAGCAAACTGCGTAAGTTTCACTTAAATCAATCAACCAGGAACCTCTCCTAGCCTAGCAAAAGTTTTTCTTAACAACATAATGGGGATGGATGCTAACCAACCATCTGAATGCTGGGAGAAAAAGAATTAATAAATCTGACTAGATAATGATTTCTTCGTGGTGGCATCACTAGGAAGATCCTTACTCTGGTGTTCATCTGTCCCAGTAGTGACTGAAGGGGCATCTAGAACACAGCATCCCTCAAGAATTTCTTCCTGATATTTTGGTAGAATCACTGTTCATGTATTTTGAAACCATTAATCTGTGTTCTAATCTCTGGAGCAGCAGAGTCTTGCTTATATTAATTTTAATTTCTATTAATATTAATTTCTATTAATTTCTATGGAAATCTTTGGTCCTTTTCGCACGAGTCTTTTCTCGCGCGACAGCCCTGTGAGCCTCATGGGAGTGGGAGCGTCACTCCGCACGACGCACTCCCACTTCTGCCGGGCTCACGGGGTTGAAGCGGCATGAGCGCGGGTTTTTGATTTTCGCTTCGAAGCGAAAATCACCTGTGCTCGCGCAACGCTCCCGGCGCCTGCGCGCACTTACCTCTTGTGAGGAGCGTCGGGAGCCGGCCGGGTTGCGCTTCCTTCCCTCCACCCCTGCGGAAGGAAGGGACGGGGCAGGGTGCTACCGCGACGGACGCGATGCCTCCTGCTTCGCGTGCGCGTGGGGGGCGGACGCGACAAGCACCTTTCTCATGCGCGCGGGGGGCGGACGCGACAAGCGCCTTTCTCGCGTGTGTGCGGGGGGGATGGAGGGGACAGGCTCCTTTCTCGTGCGCGCGGGGGGGGAATGGACGGGTGCCCGAGCCGCCGCCGCCTCCAGGAGGCTGCCGCTTCCCCGCTCGTTCCTTCGCCTGCGGAAGGAAGGAGGGGGAAGCGGCAGCCTCCCGGAGAAGGCTTCTTGCGCAAGCTGCCCTCCTCCATCGCGCGAGCGCCGGCGCTGCAAAAAGGGCCTTTATTATTTCAGGCTAAATGACAATGGCAAAGTTTATTTCATAGTTTCTCTTTGGTCATTTCCACATGAGATACAAGAAGTGGTTCACGGCATCTCATGGCAGGTTTAAATAACACAGTTTACCTTTGTTACATTCTACACACACACCAATTCCAAACAATGTCATGTGGAGGAACATGAGTTTGTGCATTCTCACTACCTCGTCACTAGTCACTCCCCGGCTCCCTCTCACCTCACCCCAGCGGCCCTGATTGGCTGAACTTTTGGCCTTACAGGAAAACGTATGCAGAGCAACAGGAGTGTATCTGCACTGATATGGTTTTACATTTCTGCATCACTGTGAAAAACCAATGTCGATTCTATGTCAGAAAGTGAATTAGTTTTTTTCTGGTTTTCAAATACTGCACTTCTCAATGCATGGTGGTGCACTAACAGCTGATTCCATGCAGAACCATGGAAAATAACGTGATGCTACTTTGCTCTCAAATACAAAACTATACGATGCTACAATGCAGTAATCCATGGTAATGACCCTCTGCGGAAATGGCTTTTGTGTTTTTCCAACACTACACTGGACAATTATAGATTATAATGAAGCTGCACTGATTGTGAGGAGGCTGGGTAGTAAGTACATTGCTTTAGCTACCTTTTAAAACTGGCAGCATAGATTACATTGCAGTTCTCTGAAGTAATTTAGAAAATTGAACATAAGCCAAAATCACTAGCTTATGCTTCATTTCACTTATTCAGTGATTCTGATATTACCTACTGTGACAGTTTTGTTTGCCAAGCATGTCAGAACACTGCCTTTTTGTCTACTTGTCCTTTTGGTATAAATTTGTTCTTGCAATGCAGTGGCCTGCATCCTGCAGAGAATCATAACCAAACATTAATCTCTCATTGGATCAGATGCAAAGATGTCTATGAACTTAACCTCACATGATGCCCCTTCCTTTCATTAAAATGAGTGTGTGAACAATGTATGAGTATCTAACCCGAATGCCTCTGTAGCAGGAAGCTATGTTGTTATAGTTCATCTTTTTACCTTACAGTTCAGTAAAATAAATTAAAAGACTAAGTTTTTTAATATATTATAAGATAGTGCCAAATCATAATATTCAACTAACTGTCCTGTAGTTGCACATGATTTGCATATGTTACCAAATTAATTTGAAAAAACCCAGTCCTGGAGACTTGACTTCCAAGGCGTTTGGTTGGCAGATGCTTCTGCTGCAGCTCTGCAGTGAGGAGAGCATTCACAGTAAAGTACTGGCCAGAAAGATCTCTAGTCAAAGTTTATTTCCCCACCTGAACAAAGGGGAAATGGAGGATTACACATTTGGGTCCAGAATGCCTATTCTTATGCATTTATTTTTCAGTAAATGTACTGTGAATGGGAAAGAGCAAGGGAGTAAGATCTTGCCCTTGCTGTGAAATACTGCTGTTTAGATCCCAAGAGTTAATGGCCTTTTGTTGGAAACCTGCTTTCTTAGAAGAAACTTCAATTAACTTGGGAAGTCATAAAAATGAAGAAATCTTTTGATTAAGTTGGATCAGAGGCACCACTTGAAGTCGTGCCCTTCCTGAAATCAAGAACTGAGTAAGTCTTTCTGTCTCATAGGACTGGGAAAATAAAATTTATAAATTGGAGTGGATGTTTTAAGAAAAGAGGAGAACTAAGAATTTTTTTTAAAAAAAATCTAAGTGCATTTACTTGTTGAGCAGATTGAAATGTATTTTACTTGCAAAAAAGATGAAAGTAAAGGAAATTAAAAAAAAAACCTGATTGTTATCAGCTTGTGCTGTTTGTTTTGCCTCTCTCTAGCCAGATCCCAGAGAAGTGAGTTGTTAATCCCATAACTGATGGATTGTATGAACAATGGAATTTAGAGATCCTTTACAAGGACTTAATGGAACCAATTCTTTCAGACTTTAGATGTATGACTGATATTATGAATCAAGAATTTAAGGAACTAAAACAAAAGGAAAAAACACAGAAGAAGATACAGACAAAGATATGAAAGTTGTCATGGAAGATCAACAAGATGGAAACAGACAGCTAGACAAGAAGAAAACTCTATGGAAGTTCTCTAAATGTCCCTCTCTAAAATATAAGTCCTTAGATGCCACTAGTTCTTGCTATGGCAGTTCAAATGGAATTTTAGTGCTAGAATTGCATATTGTGTTTATTTCAATTGAATGGAAGTCCTGCAAAATTGTTTCAGACTGGTATAACTCCCACTGTCAGGTAACATGCATTGTCCAAAGATGTTGGGAAATCCCCTTTGGATTTGAAAGAGTGCAAATGACTCTGCTGGACTGGCTTTGTCCTATGTGTGTGAAATCTATCCTTTGTATCTCCTCAGAAATGTTACCCCCTCCCAGAAGTTGTCCCCTTGAATCCAGCTGACAGCCCCCAACTTAGGAAAGAGTTAAATACAGGCACACAGACTTAGATGGCAGCTAATTCCCTTGAGGGAAGAAAAGAGTCTCCTTGCAGACTCAGACTTACAGACCTGCAGCACCCCTATATAAAAAGGCTCAAAGAAGGAGCCTAGAAGAATGCCAGAGAAGTGACTTCATGGAAACAGACTAGAAAGGACCTGGAAGAATCACAGGGAGTCCCCCAAGAGAAGGAACTACTGCCCTAATTGTCAGCCAGTCAACCAACTGGACTCTTCTTCCCATTGAAGTGTGAAACAATCCATGTCTCTGGCTTAGTCTTCAGTCCCTTAAGATTAGCTACATATCTTTAGTTCCCTTAGTTTGGACACAAGTAGGGTATTTAGCATCTGCACCATTCTACCCCTCATTTCTTTGAGAAATAGCTTTCATTGAACAAAGATTGTTCCATTGGGTTCTGCTGCTATGTTTTTTTTGTATTTTAATAAAGAAAAAATTGTGTGCGTTTCAAAATCAGCTTGTCTTCAATCTGATTTTTCCCCTTTCCTTGTTTTTGGTGCTACTCTGGTTAATTGTCCATTTTTAAAACCTATAGCCTGTAAAGGCAGAGAGAGAGAGAGAGTTAATGCCTGGAAGAGCTTTCCCCCAACCCAGTAAACCCCCAAACTAGTAAACCCAACCCAGTAAACCTCAGCTGTCATCACAATAGGAAACTAAACATTATCATCATCATCATCAATTTATTTGTTACCCACCTTTCCCCCACTCCCCGCAGGCGGGGTACAGCACAGATTCAATTAAAAACAAATCATGGTTAAAATACACTAAGACACAAACCATTTAACATACAAATATACCATAGTTAAAATCATAATTAAAAGTACAATTAGAAGTAGAAATACAATTGAAAGTACAATTAAAATGCATTTAAAAAGTGCAATTAAAAATAGACTAGGTAGGCCTGCCAGAAGAGATAGGTCTTTAGTACTTTTTTGAATCCAGGTAGCATATTTTGCTGTTGGATCTCTTCCAGCAGGCCTACCCAACCTAGAAAGAAGAGTTCTAGACAGCTTACTATGCAAAGGCATTGCCGGAACTGGATACATCCAATTCTATAGCCCACCGCCAACACCTTTCAGTTGTCTCAGGGCCAAAACTGCAGGTACATGGAACAAATGGTTCTCCCACAAATATTCTACTGACAGTCCAAAGAAGGTAAAATCTATGAGTCAAAGTACAGGAAATCACAGGACAAACATGTTCTTGTCTTGGGTGGCATCAAATTTGGGCTGTTTGACATTTAGCCTTCCACACCATTTACAATCCACAATACCTATAGGTAGTCTCTCTCCCCCACTCTTCTCTCTCTCTCTCTCTCTCTCTCTCTCACACACACACACACACAGTTTACATCTATAGAACTTGATGTGTGTTTCTAGTGTTACACTCAATTTTGTCAGGTCCAGTCAGGGCTATTAATTCATAACCATTCATCTTTTCCACTGCTAAAAGTTTGATGTGAAGGAATGAGAATTAAATAATTACACTATTTAATGTTGGTCTGCACCAAAAACTTGTCAGTTCAGTTACTTATCATTTTAAACCACTGTTCAGTTGTCAGTTCAGTTACTTCTCATTGTAAGCTACTGTTCAGTATTTATCTTCCTGGGAGGAGATGGAAACACTCTTAGGAAGCAGTCCTGCCCCACGCCGAGCCATATTTTATATAACCCCTGAAGAATGCCGTGAGAGTGCATAAAAGCCAAAATGTGTTGGACCTTTTTACCAGTAAAACATTCATTGATTGAACACCTTGAGACATTTCTGGTTTCAGCTGCACATTCTATCAGGTGCTCCCGGTTTTGGGTTCCTTTGTTTCTCCTATTTTTTAACTGCTGTGTAGAATATCTCTGACTAATTTCTCTGAACATATTAACTTCTGGCCCTCAAAATTCCTCCACACAAAGAATGGAATGACTGAAATCTACTGTGAATATAGCTTGGAATGAAATTTTGATAGCAGTTCCACACATAGCTTGTGTTGCAATAGCAAAATTGAGAGAGAAAAGAAAGAGGCGAGCAGAGAGAGAGAGAAAGAGAGAGTATGGTCAAAGGTGAAGCAATCTTGAAATGTATCTCAAGTGAACTACCATAAAGCAGTTGTGGTCTTCTATTTTCATGTACTGGAATTGATCGAATAAAAAGGAGCAAAGCTCATCCCTATCTCTTCCATCTATTTGCATTTAGTGTGATTAGTACTAGTAGAGGATTTTGAAGAAGGCAAACATTATATAAGCATGACCTCTCTCCATGCCTACTGCTTTTGCAGGGTTCCAGGAGAATGAAGTGGTGGAAAGTCTAACAAATGATCTACAGAATAGAGGAGTAACAGAGACAGACCAGCTGTTTCAAAATGCCACTCTTTTCTCTAGGGAAAAACAGAGAGGTCTAGATGGGAGTAATATATCCGTCTATCAACAGCTGCAGCTGTGTTCTCATACCTGGCTTCCAATCCTTACAAATGAATTCTTACAGGAAATAAGCACAATGTGAGATAAGGGCTCAGGGACAGTCTAACAAGAAGAAGAAAAAAAATCTCATTATCCAGTACATATAAGAGCTTAGGAAGCTTTTCCTTGGGAAAACATCCACTATGTAGCTAAATACAACAGGTTTATCAGAGAAGGTGGGATCATGCTAAATTCGTTACCAATGACAGATCAAATGTATCTAAATAGCTGGCTCTAAATAAGTAAATAAACTCAAAAAGAAGAAAAAAACTAAGGCTTAGAGAAAATGAGTTGCCCAACACAATTCAGTGAGTACATAACTACACGTGAATGTGATTATAGCCCAGCTCATAGTAATATAAGAAGCAGTCTAATCCCAGACTATTCTCTCTCTCTAGCCAAATGCTATCTAATTCTGTCAGCAGCTCCCCAGGGTTTTAGAAAAAGTTTTTCCATTAGCTGTTACCTGGTCATTGGAATAGAAGGTGCCAGAAACTGACCTTAAGATGTCCAGCAAGCAACATGCATGCTGTCCTGATGAGCTAAACTGTGTCTTCCTTCCATGTCCTCCCAAGCACAATACTATTCATGGGTCCATAATGTAAGAGTCATTGTGTATGGGAGTAAAATAAGAGGAACCAGTGTGTTGCAAGCAGTTATAGCTAGAATATCTTGAGAAATTTCTCTCATCTTTTCACAACATTTTATTTATTTATTTGCTTCACTTCAGAGTCCTAAGTTGACTACCCCTTCCAAAACACATTATCTTTGAAGATTAATTAGGATGAAATTCAGTTGCAATCTCTTGCATCAGTCTACTTTCTAAGTTTTTTTTCACCAAAAGAGTAAATTTCCTATACTTCTATACTCAGACTACAGAAAAGTTACTTTTTTTACCTGCAACTCTCAAAATTACCTGGCTAACTAACCATTTGGACCTAAAACATTAATTTGATCACATGCTGTTCCTTAATGTTGGTGAGAGAAAAACACACCTTAGGGTGTGGATCTGCAATCGTGTTTGTAGTCTTTGGACCTGGTTTGCCATATTATGCATGAGAAAAACCCACAAGAAAATTTATGCAATCACAGTAACTGCTGTCAAATGTAATGGAGCCAGCATGAAGCAAAGAACAGCTGGGGTGCTCTCACTGGAGTTGTGGCAATTTTGGCCTGAAGCAGCAGATAAAAACATGTTTTTACAAACTGTGCCAAATGGTTATATTCCAAAATCTGAACTACAACATACCTTTGCAGGATCAAAGATCAAATCTGGGCAGAAATATGAATAACCAGTTTCACATATTTCCTAAAGCACAAGTGAAATCAGAAGTCACTTTATGCATTTGTCCAAGATAAATCCAGCCCAATACTACCAACCAAGCTCTGTTTTCGACAATTCTTTTATAATGTCATGTTGTAAATCATCTCATCAAAGGAGATTTTTCCACTATTCAAATGAGCTGCGTTTAGGTCTTCCAAAGAATAGTGATATGCCAATACATGTTAAAATTTGGGCACAACTTGGGAAACCAATATGATGTTTGTCCCAGCTGGCAGCCCCCAACTTTGCTGCTGACATAAAGCTCCTCACATGTGTATCTGGAGGAAGATGTGTGTCTTTCTTTGAAGCACTCCAGGCAGCTGATAATGGAGAGATGTTGGCAGGATTTAGAGAAGCAGATGCTTACCTGTGCTCCAACTGTGTACAAGCTTGGCTCATTGACAAGGTGAAAAGAAGGACAAGCCATCACAGAAGAGGGGCAGTTGGCAGCTGGCTCACTACTGTGAAAGGGTAAACTGGTTACTTAGGGATGCTTACTCAACTGTAGCAAATTTCATCAATCCATGCCAACATATGCACCTGTCTGAAAACCAAGCAAGTTATTTAAGTTGGAGGAATGAAAAGAAATAAGGAACCAATCATTTGAAGGATGGGGGAGAGAAATAGGCAAATTTCTTGTCATGGCAATGTTAAAAGGTATGTTGCGATTCTTACAGCATAAAGCAAAGACTCACAAAATCTGAGTGCACAAAATTTTAATGATGACTACTGATCGTGAAATTCTGTCTTCTGTTTATAGAGGTCAGAGTGCAGAAAAACTGTCTGAATGAGCAAAGGAATGAAAGAGGAAGGAATAAGGCCTTTTCCACATTAGGCAATTAGAAAGGGGCAGTGTGTCCCCTCACGGAGGTCATCTGCACTTTGGAGCAGACTAGGAGTGGACTACTTACCGGAGATCCACACCTCAGTCCGCTCGAAAATGACCCCAAGTGGTCCTCCAGCGCCCACCAGAAAAAACAGGTCTTTATTTTCCTGGAACGTGCCATTGCGTTCCTGCTCCCTTGTGCAGATTTGCAGGCTCGCACCAATGCGAGCCTGCAATCTGCGGAGGGCAGGCTTTAGGTGTGGCAAGCTTCAGCAGTTGGTTGGGACCCACGACCATTTTGAAAGCTGGAGGCCACCGTTTTGGAAGCTGGAAGCCGCCATTTTGGAAGCCAGAGCAGTGCAGATCTACAGACCTCGCACTACTCCGATTCTCCTTGGACCAAGGAGGAGCCCTGCGGAAGGGCTTCAGGGACAGTCCACGTTGCTTTGGAGCCCAGAAGAAGCAGTAGGTAACGGCATGGAGCGATTCCCTCGCCTCGTGCGGAAAGGGCCAATGTTAGCCAGACATTCTTTCCTGTTAAGGATAGAAGATGACCTATATCAGTTCATCTAAACATGCTTCTAGCCCAACATGTCCTGAATTCAAGAAGTGACCTATGTATGTGGAAGTAGTGCTGCACAAGCGGTACAAAAATCTTGCCATGTGCAACCAACATATGCAGCTGACAGCTGTAGAAGTGATGTACAAACTATGATATTGTGCAATGGACACATTCAGTAGAGATTAGTGGAAGTGGAACTGCACAAAGTACAGCATAGCACAATGGGTATAACCAGCTGACAGCACTGTGCACACAAAGAAGCACAGAATACAACATGCAGTGTGTATTGTGCAACAAGCATTGTGCAAAACAGATGCTTGCAACACCATGACATCCAACAGAACAATGGAATGAACCACACACATGGTACCAACCAGCCAACCAGTCAGAAGGGGCACAACCACCACCACAGCAGAGAACAACAATTGGCAAGGCCAGCATGTGAACAACACTGTAAAGCTACCACAACCCAAGAAACACGGAAAAGGTACACAGGACATGTGCATACAAAAGGAGCAGGCAGCATAGACATGAGGGAGAATAGGCAGGCCACAAGAAGAAAAGCAATGGTAAATGGAAATTCACATGGCAAAATACACCTTCACCATGTTATTGCAAAGTGCCATGGCCACAGAGTTGGCAGCCACTAGCCACACAGTTGTCAGGCAGGAAACGCTGCAGATCAGGATGCTAATGTTGGATGCTAATATTGACATATATTAATGTTGACATAGCCTATGTAATGACTATCATAGCATATGTGATGACGATCCAGGCAACCATCTGAGGTGCCACGATTGGCTGGCCACCCATGCAGTGCAGGATCTGGAACCTGAGCTTCACCTGCCTGAGCACATACTCAGTCAGTGAGTGAGTGAGCCCTGTGAGCTGTGCTGAATGCCACCACTGTTGGAGTCCTTGCCTGCCTGTACTGATTAATCAGATCAGGCAACAGCCTGGAACAGGAATGGTATTGCAATGTCACCAATGAACACCATAGCTGAAAAGCCCAGAGACACACTTACAGAAAGAAGCACACAGTATATATGGAATGAGCAGCCAGAACAACAACCACAACACCAAGTGAGCTGTGCAGCAACCCATGAGACTTGGAAGACTTTGTCATTGTGGGTGCTGCCAGGATATAATGCATTGACACTAGTGATAAGAACATTGGCATTGATGATAAACTGCATCTTCAGGCTAAGAAAGTCCTTTCTGCTTCCAGAACACTGTCTTGGTGCTGGATAGCACAACAGTGGGTATGCAGCTGCAGTGAACAATGCCAGCAACATTTGAAATGATAACTATTTCACAGTACTCACTTTTGCACATCATAATATCTGCTGCATCCCCCAAGAACATTACAAATCTCTCCATATGGCACCACGTGGCATGAAAGAACAGGGTGAGAAAATGATACACAGATACTTGCAACATGTGCAGCTCACCCCCTGCAGATCCCTGAACCCCTACCCTTTGACCAGGACCAGATCACCCCAAGCATGCATTGCACAAGTGGGATGGCATGGAACTGTTGGGATGACATTGCAAGGTGTAGCTATATCAGGATCATGTGCAGCTGTGCCATGAAGCATGTGCATAAAGTATGTATGTGTACCAAGCTGCATGGCCCACCTAGTTAACAAGTATGGTTCACTGCTACTATGGGCTCCTCTCTCCCTGGCAGGCTGATGGTGGTGGAAGATGGATTAGCTCAGCAGTAGCTCTGGCCCACAGAAGCATCCCCCTTAACTACAAGGGAATATGGCACCCAGACCATGCACTATGGCTGGGCAATAAATCTGTGTTGAATGTGGCAAATGGCTGGGTTTGTGAATGCATGCACTGGGTGATCTGAGGCTGCCATCAATGTGCAGAGGGGGACAGTCTGCCCCAATCCAATACCAGGACAGTCAGTATGCATAGGCCTAGGGGATTGGCCTATCACCAGCTCCCTGTTATGGTGCCTGTACAATGGGATGTGCCTATACGATGGGACTATGTAATATGTCACCACAGGGTCACCACACATGCCGTATGTCCCTGTGGTGACATATTACATAGTCCCATTGTTGCCCATTGTTGCCTACTTCCAGAGTAGATGGGACATAATATGACACACAGACAGCTGCAGCCTGCTCAGGTGGAGGTGCCTATGGAGGAGGGTGTTATGCCATCCCCTGGTGCCATGGAAGCCTCAGTGGCAGTTTGCCTGCCCAGCCACATGGATCTAGTGGCATACCCCAACAGCACCAGGAACAACAGTGGCAGCAGCACACACACAACCATCCCCACAGATCATGGAACTCCTGGACTGGCCTGGGGACCAGGACAAAAGTGTTAGTCTGCTTTCCATAGGGATACTTCAGTGGAGTTGGGTCTTTTACAATCTCCTTTGTCAATTCTGTTGAATGTATAGGAGTCCATGCACCTCCTGCATCCTTATGGCAAATGTGTTGGCCAGCTTCCCATTGTGTCTAGTGTGCCTGTGGGGTTGTGTTAATTACATTGGTATGGATGCTATGGTTCCTGCTGTAGTATGTCACATTGTGCTCCCATCCTTGTCATATTTCTCCTCAGTAGTTCACTCAATGCAGGTAGACCAGATATGCCTGCAAAGGGAGGTGACCTTGTGCTATAAGTTGTTCCCAGTGTCCACATTAATTGTCCAGCAGCAGGCAGGCCATCTACAGGGTTTGGATTCCCTGTGACAGGCCAGGCACTGGCATTCACCTGTCTTTCTGCCACAGTGTCAGCCACCGACTGCTTGCCTAGTGTTACCCTGATTTCTGGCGTCCCTTGGGGGACACCTCAATGTGCTCCACGTGATGGGGAATGGAAACTAGCCAGAGCGCAAGCTATAGCAATGCAAGAGGTAGTGTAACCTAGCAGGGTCTTTTTACCCAGTTTTTATGGGGTCAGGCCAAGCCAAAAACCAAACAAAAATATCTAATAAATGATTTTATTGAAGGAAAGTTTCACACAGCAATGCAATCACTCACACACTCACTCAAGACCTATTAAGAAGCAAAAGAGAGGAAACTTCATAGGGGAATATTGAAGGGGTGTAACTAGGGTGATACTGAACCTTTGTCCTGAAGTCCTTGGTCTGGGAAAAACAGCAGAGAAGTGGGGCTCAGCACAGAGAGGGCTGAGAGGATCACTCAACAGATGGAGCAACGGTCTCCTGGGATCCAAAAAACTGCTCAAAAACTGGGACTATTTGTAGGGGAAAAGGTACCTGGAGGACTAATCCTTTCTTGGGGAGAACAATGGGTGTTGGAGCGATAATGAAGCTCCACCATGGTAATTTCCTTTGCGTGATGGGATTGCAAGGTGTTGCCAAAGTCTCAGGATCTTCAGCTGTGTTAGTTTGTGATGTGACTTCATGTAAATGGTCCTCGCCTGATGGAATATTTGCCCAACTTGGAGCAGACACTCTAATCCCCTCAAGTCGGTTTCCTGGGGCTGTGGACCCTTTGTTTATTGTGGGTTTACCCCTCCTGAGGTCTCCTGGGGCTACGTGACTGGGGATTTTACTGGCCTGGCCTGGTTTTCGATCTTTGACCATTGCTTCCTATGGGCCCATCTGGTGGCCTCTCAGGCATATTGAATCATATTTTAATATCAAAATTGTAGACCCCGGGATAGAGTTTTTCCAGTGGAGTAACACTAGCAGAGCTGTCTCTCTTTGGTACGAAGGATGGTGTCTGGCTATTGGAAGATATCCCTGGACATGGAGGTGGTACTTCGGGTGTTTTTGAGTGGTTAGGCCTTGGGAGATTGTGTTGTGTGGGGCTTTGGAAGTGTTGGACCTTTGGGGGTTGATTTTGGTGTGTATGTTCTGATTCTCCCCTCTTCTTGTAACACTTCACATTACAAAGATAACAAAGATTCCATGTGATCTTTCTGTGGGAAGGAGTTCCACAAGCTTGGGCACCAGCAGAGAAATACACCTAATTTTCAGAGGCAGAAGCCCCAAAGAAAGGCCCCTTATGACAATCTCAAAAGGTTCTCATAGCAGATAATTAAGATGCCCTAGTCCCAGTGTGTTTAGGAATTCATACAATAAACATAATAGTTTCAATCACAATTTTAAACAAGCTTGAGATCATTGACAATTTATCCTCTCTATGGTGAATCTGAGTTAACAATCTGACCAATATTCTACTCTAGCTGAATTTTTCAAAGGTAGCCTTGCATGCAATTCATTACTGTCATCTAACATGGATGCCACTTAAGGCATGCATAACTTGATACCCCTGATTGCACTGAATAAAGCAGGAAGGAGAGGAGAAAATTGGAAATATGTATTACCAGATAGCAACAGCCTAGGTTTTTCCACATAACAGTATTTCAGCAGAGCTATGTGGTGAAAAGAACTTGGAATTTCATCACTGGCTAAACTATTTTTTACTTACTCCTGTGGTTGTGTGGACAGTGAGGCACTATTAGGATTCTTCTGACGGTGAAGAAATACCAGTTTAAGATACAGAAGCTCCAATCTTTTAAAACCGTATTTAGAAGTAAGCTCAACTGAATAAACTTTCACTATATATGAACATTTATAGATTAACCTTCATATTATAGGATAAGGTAGGCTGTTGTGAATTCTTGCATGTTCCCAAAACAAGCAAATGGCAAGTTAGAGCTTACCTTATGAGCCATGTAAACAGTAACAATATTCTACAAGATATACTCATCACAACTTTGAATCTATTATGCACTCATATTTTGCCTTCCAATCTGCATTTGTTTGAATTTTGAGAAGTAGTCTCCATATGGGCATTACGCCGATGATCAAACATGCAAGTTGAATTTCCTGCTCATTTAAAGGAGAATATCGATAATCATGACTTTAGGAATACACTGTGGATTTCTATCAAATCTGCAAAATGAAACCCCCTGAAATATCACCAATTTTGATATAATCTAAACTATCAAGAAAAAGAAATTTAAGGTATTGTTGGGAGGGGGGAAGTGTGACTTTATTTCTCTAAAATTTGGCCAGGTTATGTACACTTCTCCAGTTAGATTCTCCATGCCCAGTTTCACACCAACAGGGCAAGGTATCTTGATTGTATAACAAATAGAATTGTCAGACTTTATAAAGATAGAATCTGGGGGCAGAAAAGGACATTGTCCCTATGACTCCATAATACCTTTGTACCTCTTTCAGAAAGTGTTATTCAGTTTCACTTTACATAGGTTTCTGTAGTAATGATGCAAGAGCAGCATGAGTTGGTTTTAGGCTTTTTAATGAAATCCCAATATAATTAATTAACATTGTAACAGCAACACCTTTTATAATATTTCTTGGCATCCAAGGTGAAATGATGCAGAGGTGAATAGTGGGAGATATGTTAGAAACTTAATTCTCAAAATCCCCAGGCATAGTATCTTTTCTAATTTAAATAACTTTTGCCTTTTGCTCTTCCCCTTTTTTTCTTTTCCTTTTGCTTTCCTTTTCTTTTCTTTGTCTGAAGCAGATTCCCGTTGTGTGGAAGCCAACTGGGCAGCTGAATCTCAGCAGCAGTTGAATATAGGTCTCACCTATGTGAATTTCAAAGTAGCTTGTTGTAATATTTGCAATTATCATGTACAAATAGTATCTATTCTTAACATATGTGTATGTTTCTTTCTTATTTGTCTGAAAGGTGCACAGTATGCAGAGACTGTTCTTGACCAAAACAGATACCTCCTGCGTAGGTGGACACTGTTAGGAAAGTAAAACTTGCACTTTTTAAAAGGATTCTTTGTTTTCTGTTATATACTATCATTTGTTATTCTTTACTTTAGCTTTCTCTGGCAGCAAGCTTGAAAACGAATAATTGTGGAGACAGTGGTAGTGCTACTGTATGGGACACATTAGTGCTACTGTATGGGACACATTTAGATACTGAAAAGAATTCTGTACTGAGCTTGCAAATTCCAAAAGGAGCACTAGAGATCTAATTGTATCAGTATAATGCTACATTGAGGCCATTTCCACATGAGGCTGTTATAGCGCTATGATTCCACTTTCAACATCCTATGGAATCCTGGGATTTGCAGTTTTGGGAGGGGCTGGCTGGCCCCTCCTGAAACTGCAAACCCCAGGATTCCATAGGATGTTGAAAGTGGAATCATAGCGCTATAACAGCCTCGTGTGGAAATGGCTTCAGACTTTTTACTAGTAGTGAACTTTGGTTTTATACAATATAAATGCTTCAAGACACCAGTTCAGCTCTCATTGGAGCCCTAAACAGGAATACTATAGCAGTATTGCTGAACAATCTTCAGAAACATGTTCTGTATCAAAGGCCTGCCTATATCAAGTAACATGGATTAAGGGTGTGGCCAGTCAGCAGATTATTCCAGGTGTTTCCTCCTTGTCTTTTTCGATGTATTTATAAATTTTTACACTTGGGCTTTACTTCCTTTTTTCTTCTCAGCAAGTTCATTTCTCACTTCTCTCAGAGACAGAGAAGCTGGTACAAAGCATCTTCAAAACTGCCTATACAGACTTGCACACATTCTGTGGATGCCAGCTTTAGGGGTTGCTGCAACCATGTCTATCTAGATTATAGATTTTGTTTATTTCCTTCATCTATTTTTGATTCATCTCCTGAAACAAAAAGTTTTTTTTTCCTTTTATTGAACTTCAGACAGCTGGTACTTGTTTGCGTTTCACAGTCATAAGCTTGCAGGAGTAGCCTTTTCTACTTTGATAGTATAAATAGGAAATGTTCTTATAGAATGCTGCTGCTTACTCAGACCTGAGAGTTTGAAGAGCACTGTTATATTTCTGCTCAGGAAAGAGGGCAACAAGATAGATGGTACAACCTTATCCCTCCTTCCCTCAAAACATTTTATGAAATACTTCCTTTCTGTTCCCAAATTATGCTATCCAAATGCTAAATTGACTACTTCTCATATGTGCTACACTCCCAAATTAAATTGTTTGGATGTAAATTAGGGAGCTAAACCCTTGGAGAGTGTATTAGAATAGGAGCAACTCATTTCCTTCCAACTCAGATTAACCTCATTCAAAGGAATCTTTCAGTTGCAAAGAGGGCAACCTCTATAGGATGCTGCAAAAAATCTGGAGGGATGAGAGTTAGAGGGGGCATGCACCATGAAATACTTACCTCCTGACCCCTATTCCCTTTCCCACTTCAAGTCTTAGGCTAAAGAGAAGCAAGTAGAAAACCACTTGCTTCTCTGCCACATAAATCACAGCAGCATTTCTCTTGTGCTCTGCTTGCATGTAACCAGTGTCCCATGGCACATTAGGGCAACATTCATGTAGAGTTTTAGATCTTTCTGACCCACATGCAATATTGGAATCAATATTTTTTATCACACCTGAGTCTCTCCTCAATGAACATTCAGTTCTCCACTGCCCATTTGTCTGTGCCTTGCCCTATATTTTGCACCATGGTGCTCCCATGTAGGTAAATAATCATTTTGAAGGAAGTTGATGGAATCATCAAGCTGTAGACATTTTAGAGGACTGTTCCAGTCAGGATAGACCAAATTTTCAGTTTATTTCCTTTTCTAAAATAATTTTTCCAGGTCCCACTCTTTGAGTGTTTAAACCTTCAAAGTCCAGCTTTGAATCCTTGTGTTTCAGTCATATTGTTGTTGACTTAGGTGGCCACTCTTTTTTTCCCCCTGAAAGGCCCTTCATGTTTAACAGGTAGGACATGGTGCTCTCATGTTGGGAATAGCAATATCAACTGAATCTGACCAAGGACAGAACTTTGTTTTGTTTTTGCAGAACATACCAAAATTAGCAATTTCTTTATATTTGGAATAGTACATGTTGGACCGGGTTCAGAAGGATGTTAAGGGGTATGAAAAACAAAGGAATGGTTGAAGAAGCTGGGCGTGTTTAGCTTGGTGAAGAGAAGATTGACTGCACACTTTAAATACCTCAAGGGCTCTCACAGAGAGGAGGTGACAAGTTTGTTCCCTGCCCCAGAGGGTAAGACTAAGTCTAATTGTTTTAGACCATTTCCTCACTAGACTGTTATAGTGCTATAATTCCACTTTCAAAATCCTATGGAATCCTAGGGTTTGCAGTTTGGGGAGGTGCCTTGGCATATGATTAGTTCCAGTTCTTGAAGTCCCATAGGGCACTTCTATAAAAATTTCCTGCTTCCAAAAATACTTTGTAATCTTATTGAATCTTGTTTCTCAGAGGGATGGAGGATTTGACCGTCATTACCAATTTGATGCTGCTGGTTAAGTCTGCTTCAAAATAAGGAATGTGTGTGTGTCTTTCTGTGTGTAATTGTGCACACATGCGTGCATGCATCTTCCAGTTATCTTTTGACTTATGGTGACCCAATAAATGTCATAGGGTTTTCTTAAGCAAGTAATACTGAGAGGTGGTTTTGCCAATTCCTTCCTCTGAAATATAGCCTTTACCACCTTTGGAGGAAATGTATAGGCCCAGTGAAAGTAGTTGGGCACCATAGCTTCAGAGCAAATATTACTCTGATTTTCAAGGCAATGATACAAAATTCATTCATAAGTCTGTGGTGATGAACTTGACATGGCCTTTCTTTTTACCATGACATGCAGAATAATAGATAGACTTGGTTTTTAAAGTGTAACATAGAAAGTTACACCCTTGTACTTTAGCTATGTAATTTTAGTATAATCTTTTCATTTGTAGACATACTATGAACATATGAAGTCCAGAATGCAGCATCAGGTTTCATGACACTCAAGATTATTATAAGGATAACTTTAAATAGTAATGTAATGACACTGTTTTTGCATATATAGTTCAGAAGTGGTTGTGTAAGTTCAGCATGAAATCAAGTCCACTGATTTGGTTGAACTGCCATTAAAAAAATGTAATGTTCCAAAAAGATTATAGAAATTAAGAAAGCCTGAATCAAAGGATTTGAAACATCCGTTGTGTATCTTAAGAAAAGCACAGTGCTGACCACTGTACTTGTGAATGTAACTTTTTGCAAATGCTCACAATTTATTTTCAGTAACATGTAGACACTTGCAAAGTCTTGACTTCAATGAGAGAAATGTAAAGAAAAAGCAATGGTGTTAAGATTAGTGCTTTCTTGGCTAAGAGCAGATGAAAGAGGAGAAGGAGGAAGAGAAGGAAGAGGAGAAAAAAAATAAGAAAATCCATCACACTGTCATTAGACCTAAATATAGTACATGGCCCTTTCCGTACCTTACCTTTTTCAGTGCTGGGGTGCGGGGATCACACAAGCAGCCTCCAGCGAGAGGCTCTTGTGTCCCCACTGCTTCAGCTCAGCACGAGCTGCCTGCTCCCAAGCAGGCAGCACAAGAGCCCCGCCTCTTCTTCTGCAGTGCAGTCTGGGAGTTTCCCAGGCTGCACTGGGGCAGGAAGCACAACTGCCGTGGCTCCGGAAGCTCCGCACACATGACAAGTGTGTGTGGGGCCCTGGAGCAATGTGCAGTCATGCACTATTTTTGGTTGAGAGCCAAAAATGAGAAAGTGCGCAAGCGGTGCCTGCCCTACCCTGGAGAGTTGTGCAATTGTGAGTGTGCTGTGCAGATCGCTCCTCAAAATTGGACGGCGCTCAAATGCCATGCGAAAAGGGCCCATATATCCCAGAAGTCAATCTTCAAATGTTGCTACCTTTTGAAATGATTTTTTTTCTAGCAATCCCAACTTAGTTGAACTTCCAAGTTCCTCAAGATAATTATAGCCCAAATCTCCTCCTTTTCCAATCAAATTTCATTTGCATGACTTTTAATTATTCAGAAATGTATATCAGTTAGATCATAAATCTCAACAGTTCTAAACTAGAATTTTGTATTTATGCATAAAATGTATTATTTGGGCAGGCAAGGAAGAGGAGAGCAACATTTTAAATATGTCCTGTTTATTATTTTATTTATTATATTCCACCCACCTTTCTCTAGAAGTTGGGAATAACATATCTGTGGTGATTTTCCCTTATCCTCAGAACAATCCTATGAAGCAGGTTATGCAGAAAGAATCCAAGAATATCCACTAAGATTCATGGCTGTAAGACAGGAAATTGGATCTCCCCAATGCAAGTACAACACTCAGTCCATTATAGTATATTGATAGTCTGCTGTGTAGTGCATGGACTAACAAAATGACAGCAATAGGAAAATTAGTCAGTGCTGAGAATTTGTTCTGAAGGATCTACGGAAGTTAAAGCAATCATAGTTCTTGCATTCCATTCTCCATCCCTTGTATATCCTTGCTTATATTTATCTCTTTTTTAGTAGTTAATTTCCATTTTAGTAGGCAATTGCTGTAACCCCTTAGATGGAGAATGGCAGCCAGGATCTCTATGTTCCTGCTAGCTTGCTGTGACTGCTACTCAAGGAATTCTCAATAGTCAGAGATACAGATTAAAGTCATCTGGCTTAAGGCATAGACATTTTACTTGTGATAAAGATAACATTTTATAGAGACCATATCTATTTTGCTTACATGTCCCTAGATCAGAATGGGAGTGTACGTACACACACTAGAAGCTCTACTTCAGGACATGTTCATTGGCTACCAACAAAAGTTTAAGATCCACTTCAAAGTTCTATTACTATATAGTCTGGATCCTGTGAAAATCCTCCCTTTTGTGCTGTTCTACTCTCTCTTGGGTCACTTCCGTTACTTTTGTTCTGATTTCCTCTCTAAATGAGAACAACTTGACCACAGGGCATGAAATTCTTGGTAGTGACAGCTGGAGGTAAGTTTAGAAAGATAGAGGAACGTGGGACCTGTAGGACATATGTAGAAGATTGCTGGGTATGTTAGTTTGCAGCTTGTCATTTTGCTGGATCTTATACAACATGCTACCTTAAACAGGACTAGCAGTCGAGGTAGAAAAGTATAAGTCCTTTCCTAGAAGTATTTAAAAAGTAAAAAACATTGTCTGTTCAGGGACCAGAAGATCTAGTGCACAGTACAGCACACTTGGCTTGAAGACATGGAGCTGAACATAAATCATTCCATTGCATCAAAGTTATCTTGTTTATAGAATCATAGAAATGTAGAGTTGGAAGAGACCACACAGGCCATCCAGTCCAACCCCCTGCCATGCAGGAACACCCTCAAAGCACTCCTGACAGATGGCCATCTAGCCTCTGCTTAAAAACCTCCAAGGAAGGAGACTCCACTACACTCCAAGGCAGCACATTCCACTGCCGGACAGCCCTGACTGTCAGGAAGTTCTTCCTGAGGTTCAGGTGGAATCTCCTTTCCTGCAGCTTGAATCTATTAAGGCTATATATTATTGTGCAGGTGCTAGGCCACCACAAAACAGAGAAGAATATTATTCGTGGACAAATTGTGGATTTAGGAGCTGGTGAACCACTTTAAGGAAACAATATGAACATACCCTGAAGGGGAGGGGATTCTTGAAGTGGTTTATTAAGGGAACATATATTTAGAAGACAGACATATAAGTGTTGCACTTCATTTAACCTGTTTCCTCACAAGGATAGGAAAGTCTGTTTTCTGTCTGGAGGAAGTGAATAAAATAACATTGTTAATGTATGCCTCCTACTGCTCGTCCTTAGTAATAATTATGTTTCAGTGACAGACTATCAGAACATAGATTTCACTTTTTTTTCACCATTTGTACTGAATAGTGAAGGCAAATACATTGTTTACTATCAACTGAAACTTTGTACTGTAATATTTCCAGAAGCCCAGGCCTCAAGACTTGGGGGTATTTAGCCTAAGAAGTCAAGAGTAGTACCATTTTAACTGTGCGAGACCTAGTGATAATGTGTAGATTTTCTTTAAGATAAATCTCAAGAGTTCCCAATTAACTGGCCTTTCACCTCATGAAACTACAATCAAGTCTGTTTTCTAGAGTCCCTTAAGAATCCTCCAGAATCCCTTGATCCACCTGGGCTCTGGTCAAAAGGCATGTGTGTGAAATGTCTCTTTTGGAGCAGTGATTCACATTTTGAATATGTTTCAGGGCCTCTCTGCATTATATTCATTTTTCAAAACTAATCACTTTCTTCCTCCTCCTCCTCCTCCTCCTCCTTCTCCTCCTCCTCCTCCTCCTCCTCCTCTTCTTCTTCTTCGACTTCATTGTTGTCTTCTTCTTCTTCTGTATCATTTTTACATTTTTGGGGGACATCTGTGTGGGCTGCAGAGAGTCTCAAGGGCCAAGAATTGGCCCTAGGGAAGCCACATTTGGTCAGCCCTCCTGCAGTTAATTTTCTAACATATACAAAGGAGTCTACATATAGTACTTAAAATCTTGGTCCTGGAAATGAGTAGGCAGCAAGCTCAGATTCTTCTCGCAGTTCTGTATTGCCTAGAAATGACATTCACAGGAGAACAATAAGAAGCACAAATGAAGCCAACTCTTTTGACCTAGACTTGCTGGCAGAAGAGCCCAAAGTGAAGCAGGATGGGGGAAAGAGATACTGAGTTGCATCAGATGCCAACTATCTCCAACTCAGGACAAAGTCACAGTGCTGCCACAATACTAGGCAAAGCAAGAACCTTGGCCCTTAGCCAATGACTGCAAAACAAACAAAAAAATTAAGAAAAGGAAACATCCACCTATCTACTGCTTGAAAAGAAGTCCAATTTCACTACTGCTGTAACTGATTCCCTATTTCATTTCCTGTTTTGCACTCATCCCTGCATATTTGAAACTTCTCAGTGTTGAACATTTCAGTCTGGACTGACTTAGGTAAGCACAAAGCTTCACAATGAAGCATAAAAACTGGGAAAATAAATATTTTTGAACTCTGAGAGATTAACTTAAAAAATAGACAGTGCAACAGAAGAAACAAAAATATCAGAATTTAGTTATTCTGCTGAAACAGCCTGCAATGTACCAATCCACAAAAAAAAGTGAACTGATCACTTTTACATTTCATATTTATCTGCATTTTTTAAAAAAAAGTCAGCTTAGACATGTGCCTGTCTGTTATCATAGATTTCTTTTTTAAGGACCAAGCAGTTCCTCTTTAAAAATTCTGCAGAAGGAGAAAAAAATGTGAAAGTAAATTTGTTTGTTTGCTGGTAACCAACAATTTGAACAACAATAAAGATACAAAAGACAACACACAAAAAAAATACACAATGACAAGCTCCTCAACAACTCCTGAATCCCAAGGGCAAACCCTGGTTTCATAAGATGTAACAGTTTACCATTCCGACTTAACTGAATATTATATATGTATGTGTGCATATATATATATTTGATGAGGCATGAGGCCCTTTAATGGTAACACAGAATTTCAGCTTGATTTGCAGTTCTAAAAAGCTTAAAAGTTAAAATAATCTGATCCAATAAGGAGAACACTATTCACACAGGATTGCTGTAACATGAAACTCTCTTGAGTGTAATTGAATGAAAGTCAAAATTGAAAAGTATTGATAAGTCAAGGTTTGGGTTAATGGAGGTTATTACTGGGGCTAGATTTTCAAAACACTTCTAGTACATAAGAATTCAATTTCCACCTAAACTGCAACTGATAAAAGCATCCTCTCATCTTCTCATTCCATCTAGAATCAAGGAACAATCCTTGAGAAGTATGACTCTAATCTATCATATATATTTGAAATAATATTCTGAATTGAATTGTTGAAAAGGCTGAATATATAGATCCTGTTCTCTTCTGATATATCTTAATGCTTTCTAGTAATCCTGAAGTTACTCATTTTTCATTTTTATTGTTCAAGGAAAGAACAAGTCATTGGCCAAACTTCAGCTGACATTTAGTCATTGATGCCCCTTCCATTCATGAGTTTCTCTGCCAGAGTGAGGTCTTCTGCCAAAAAGGATGGTTGTCATCAGGAAAACATTCTAATAAAAGTTCTTACTACAATGCATCAACATGTGTTTCTAGATCAGCATGGAACTGATATAGGCAGGAAAGTAATCCAGTCAGCTACCCAACCAGGGTAATTACTTCCTATAGACATCATCAGTTTTCATTCCCCTGCCTCAGCTGCACTGATATAAACAGAAGCAATGCAGAAACACATGGTGTTCAGATCTAATGCTTTACAGTACTGGTGACATAGCATTTAGCATGCAAAACTATATCTAATAGAACTCAATATTAAGCATTATAATGTGAAGCAGTGATGAAATGGCAATTTATACTTTATGTACAAATAAGTGTCCTTATTACTGTTGGGGAAATTGAAAAATATATTTGAATATTGAGAGACCTTGGTAATGAGACTCTCAATCAGCAGAGTATTTCAGTAATTGCACAAAAACAGAAGTTGAACAGATCACCAGTCCCACTTCTGTAATACCACCCCAAACACACTTAATCTAGCTCAAAATAAACACAAAAACAGTTTGGTTAAAAATATAAAAGAGTTTACTTACAAGATCTTGTACATAGTCTATACAGGTTCAATTCTTGAAGAAGATAGGAAGAAAATTAAGCACTCACATGCTTGCTGCCATTGATCCCTGTTGGGAGATCTCAGAGCATGCTTTCAGGTCAAATGGCGAAGGCAAAAGTGGGGGAGTAAATGGCAAGATAACCTTTTAAAGAACAAGGAATGTGTATGTACTGGAGGAAGAGGTGTTAACCAACAAACAGGAAGTTCTCTCTAGGCTATATCTCTATGCTTACAATAGACATGCAAACTAGCCATTTAATTAGGCATGCAAAGGTTGCCACTCCCAACAATTACTAGCATTAGGCTACAAAGAGAGGGTAAATAAGAAAAAAAGAGAGAGAGAGAGAGAGATATGATAGATAGACAGATAGAAACCACCACTGAATTTGTACAATCTGTCAAAAATGCATCTGTAATAGTGCAAAAGTGAAAAGCAATAACCAGACATATTTTAGTTTTCAGAAATTTCTACACTGGGATGTGTAGAGAATCAGATATTTTCTCATTGTGTATACATGAGCAGTTCTCTTTTGTCTAAGAGAAAAAGTTAAATGCCTCAGTTATACTAAATTGAATATAATCCTTGCCCATGTGGTGCAGTTTCAATTCTATGGGAAAAAGTCATGTACTCAGGAAGCAAAGCAAAGTACTTTCTTTAGTTAAATATTCTCACAGTTTCAAAAAAAGCTGCAAATAGATGCTTCCTATATAACTTGTCCCACTTCACTCCTAGTTCCTCTTACCCACAGACAATCATGTAGAAAGGAATTACATCATCATCATCATCATTATTATTATTATTATTATTATTATTATTATTATTATTATTGCAATATAGGTCAAATTCAAGCTGGTCCAGATTGCCATCATGGGCAGTGGGATAGCAGCAACAAGGTGAACAGCAAGGATAGTTCCAAATGAAAGCTTATTCCATGAGTGGTAGGAGTTGAAGTGAGGCTTCTTATACTTCTGACACAGGGCAACTCCCTCCAGGCTCCACCAAACAGGAAACATTAGAGAGACAGCTCTCTGCCTTGAAGCCTGGAACATTGTCACTTCTTCAGAAACTCCTACTGAACATCCTTCTGTCAGTAGCATACTGGCTCATGAGATTAAGGTGCTCCTTAGGAAAGATATTCAGTCCCAGTACTGGAGGTCAGATGTCCTAATTGCCTTAGATACAGAGGCCTGTTATTCAAGGGTTCCAGTCTGGACAACTATGGAATGTCAGGACTGATAAGCTAAAACCCTATAATGGATAGATCAAAGCTACACATACTGAACACTTCCATTGTGTTGAGGCTGCAGTACCAAGGATACCAACACCCCTTGAAGAAATCAGTACCACACTTCAGTGGGTCCACCATCACCAGGACTGCAGGAGCAGCCTGCGCTGAAATCTGACACCACTGATACGATGCCCAATAAACAGCCCATAGCCTCCTCACCTTCATATCCGCTTAGGAAGAGGAGTAAATACTAGTGCATGGCAGTCACATGTTTTCCTATTAATGTTGCAATCCTTCCCATTCATTGCATCAATGATTGTGAAAGATATCCTAAAAATTTAAACTTGGATATTGCCAGCTGCAACCTCATGCTGACAGCAACACATGTAATCTTCCAAGTGGTATTTGCATTTTTTAAAAAAATTAAGAGCAGTATGGTGAACAAGCATTGGGAACTTATCAAAAGTGAGGGATATTATGATGGAATGAAATCAATGGGAACCCAATCCAACTATAGCAGTTTAATACTGTAAAATCTTTCCTTGTTCTCTCCTTCCCATTTTTTTTTTTCAATTAAACTCTAAGGATGCTGCTTTGGATCATGGTACAGCATCTGTGCTGCGTGACATGTTTATGGAAGACTATGCCTTATCAAATCAGGAATGAAGAATGGATGGAACTACAAAAAGTGTTTCCTTGCTCAGTGGTGTAATACATCACATAGTAAATAGAGGTTATATGAGTAGCAAAGCAAAGAATTAATGAAATGAAAGCCACATCTGATCAGATCCAAGGGAGTACATGCCATTCTAAGGTACATGAAATGAGCCAAATATCTTGGGTGGTTGAAAAGCTGCTTTCAACTGAAAACTTAATTAGAATTTATATGAATGTGTGCAGTGGAAAAAAGAAAAGCATCTCTAGGTTTCCCCCAAGTGTCCAATGTACTAAAAGATCTTTCCTCAGTTTCATGGGTTGCTAAGTTACCCTGTGAAAATATTATGAAAGGCTTGGATATAGGTAATGCTATGTGCATACTGCAGGTCCACAAAAAAATACAGAAAAGCAAGAGATTGACACAATGGCTGCACAGTTCAGCTTGCTGCAAATCTCAATGTTAATTTATAAAGAAAGAGTTCAGAGAGTTGTGAAACAAGGCTTGAAGGGGATATATTGGTAAGATCTAGTGAAATCTTACATAGCTAAGTATCATTCTTGATGAACAGCTTTTGCAGTGTTGTAAATAATTTTGGGGGGTATGAAATTAGTATAAGTCAAACAGTCCAGGTGCTATGAAGTTAATCAAATCTGTCTATAGCCAAGTAGTACAAACCAAGTGGACATGCAGATGACTAGACAGAAGGAGCTGTTACCTGCAATCACCAGGATAAGAACTGAGATATCTGAGCAGGGAGGAATATCTTTGATTTGCTGTCTCTGGTGATTTCTTCCAGCAGACATCTTGTGTATCACTCCACTTTTCTGCAGGGTCCGGTTTTGAGTCAGGGCTGTTCTGATTGTGCTACAGATGTGTGTGTCCATGCTGAACTGTTCTCCAAACACACATACTTGTGGCTTTGGCTTGTGTGCCATCCATTATACAAAGACACAATGTGTTCTTAACCAAAGCTAGTAAAAATAACCAACTGCAGTGGATTATTAGAATATACAATAGATTATCATGATTATGCAAAACTAAGTAAATCATGCAAATGTGCCATAATTGCATAATTTTTGCAGGTCTAATTATTTTTAGTCCAGGATTTGAGTTTCTGCAGTGAAAAAATAAGAATGATCAGAGAAGTTGCTTACAATACCTCTAGGATTAGAAGTATTAAGGTCAGAAATCACAAATATGTCTGGAACCAAAAGGAAGTTTCACATTATCTTCACCACAAATGGGGCAAGAATTGTAAACCATAAATTCTTCAATGTCTTCTTCAGATCAAGTTGGGAAAGTGATAACATTGCAAGACCAAATAATAATGGCACACATTCCACACATACAATGTTGGTAGGAAGTTCATTTGCTACTGTTAGACCAACAGTTTTTCAGCACCACAAAACTCCTATTTTCTGCCAGGTATAAAACTGCAACTGGGATAAGCACCTTTTTTATCTTGCTGGAAAACAGTTTGGTACAATCACCTAGATGTGAAAGCAGCTCTGCTTCCACAACTTGCCAGCAATGATTTTATGTTTAGATACATGCTATCTCTGGTCCCTTCATTCCAATTGGTTTAGGGAACAACTAATTCTTCAGAGGGTTAAAATAAAAAAATCCTACTTCTTTTTCAGTTGTTTGATCCAAAATCAATGTATTCCAAACATGTACCTATAGAAGCTATACTCATAGGATGCGGTTATTATTTCTGTGGTTATTTATGTCTCAAGTGACAGCAACATCATATATTATAGACAATTCACATAAATGATAAGATATTTTGAGTTGTTATGTTAACATAGTTTAGTAGCCATTGTTCACATTCAAGTTGCGGGGATATTTGCTTTGATATACTGTACAATACTGGGCTATTGATGACCCACATCTAACTGGTTACCATTGACTCTGCATTAAAAGTACTGACTCACCTGTGTGTGTATGTGGCCTCAAGTCACCTGTCAGCTTATGGCAACCCCTGGAGTTTCACAGGGTTTTCTTAGGCAAGGAATAGCTAGAGGTGGTTGTGCCAGTCCCTTCCCCTGAAATACAGCCTATAGCACCTAGTATTCATTGGGCCTCTCATCCTAGTGCTAACCTTGCTTAGCTTCCAAGATCAGGCAGGATCTGGTGCCTTCAGGGTATTTAAGCCCTGCACTGAGTGACTTAATCTATCACAAAATGCTGGGCTGTGGCTCAAAAAGCTCATATTATAATGGTTTCACATCCTCTAGGTTTAAGGCCTAATCTTATCCTTGACTATTCAGAATGGAGTATCACTCAGTGCTAACAGATTTAGCCCATTTCTGCACTACACTGTTATAATGCTATTATTCCACTTTCAGCATTCTGTGGAATTCTGGAGTTTGTAGTTTACTGAGACCAAAGAGCTCTCTGACTGAGAATTCTAAATGCTCCTCCCTAAACTGCAAACTCCAGGATTCCATAGGATGTTGAAAGTGCAACAATAGCATTATAACAATCTAGTGTGGAAATGGCCTTAGACCAAAATTTTGAAAGTAGTTATAACTTATATTGTAGTAAGTTTGATGGAACAGAAGTGGACTTACTTCTTTTTAAAAAAATTATTTTAATTTTTAACAAAATTGCAAAAATGAAACCAAAGCAGAAAAAATAAAAACCTGAAATAAATTAATAACTTAATCACAAGATCTGTGCATCAACTCAATATCAGCAGCTCAAAATATACTAATTATATGCCTGTTTTCTAGATATAAATGGTTATAATGGATTCCTCCTGAACAGATATGTGTAAAAAAGTGTTGTTATCATAAAAAAAGTGGGACCACACTAACTGTTGAGGATGTGTGCTTTTTCCTACTGAAATAAGTTTAAATTCAATATAAGCCTGCAGCTGTTGCACAAAGAAAATAGATATATATGACATTGAAACCAATAGCCATCATTCTAAATAAAAGTGGTTTTTATAAATGCTGAAAAATTCTGTCCACTGAGTTTCATCTGTGGTAGCTGATATATTAATAGTACTTTCCTTTGCTTGGAACAAATACCACTTTCTGGGCAAAAATATCACTAATAGTATTTGACTTTGCTGGGCAAAAATATCACTTTAACTCAGCTCAAAATATCTTTCAAGCCAAGATAAAAATGTCAGTCAAACAGCTTGAAATCATACTGCCATTGAAGATGCTGAAATGGAATTCAGATCCAATGTGTAATATATTTACAATTTTTGAAAATGAGAATTCATGTTTTCTTTAGTGCTTGGACTCATGTAGCTAACAAAAAGGAAAGCACTTTTCCTAGCCTCATTCTATACAGTCTAACAACTTGATTTTTTGGTGGGGGAAAAGGGGAAAATAATCACAAATATATATTTTCTACATTTCTACAAAAAATCAGCATAGTTAGAATCATAGAATCATAGAAATCTAGAGTTGGAAGAGACCACACAGGCCATCCAGTCCAACCCCCTGCCATGCAGGAACACCCTCAAAGCACTCCCGACAGATGGCCATCAAGCCTCTGCTTAAAAACCTCCAAGGAAGGAGACTCCACTACACTCCAAGGCAGCAGATTCCACTGCTGGACAGCCCTGACTGTCAGGAAGTTCTTCCTGAGGTTCAGGTGGAATCTCCTTTCCTGCAGCTTGAATCCATTGCTCCTTGTCCTGGTCTCTGGAGCAGCAGAAAACAAGCCCCCTCTTTCCTCTACGTGGCATCCCTTCAAATATTTAAACAAGGCTATCATGTCCCCTCTTAACCTTCTCTTCTATCACTATAATTGAGAAGAAGTAACTCAGAAACATGATACCCTGTACAACAATTTGGTACACAGGAGGCAGACCCCATGGAATATCTGGCCAGCAGATGCACACTAGGTTTGAAGAAGTAATTCTAACTCCTTATAGCGGTTCTATGGGTATAAGTAAAGAAGTGCTGCAGTTAAACCTGTTGTACATAGTGAGGAAAATTTCACAACATGAATGCAGACAGGAACCTGGCCTGAAATCACTATTTCAGTCATATCTCTACATTTTCTGAGGTTAGGGTGCAGGACCCCTGTAAAAATGGAAAAACTGTGAAGAACTCTATGGTCCCCCACCCAAGCATATTTACCACAATAAAAATTATGATCCATGTACTCTGCCCACTGCAAATGCTTTTGAAATGTTGAGGTTCTTTCACAAAGCAGAAGTGGGTGGCTAGTTGGGCTTCCTGCCACCTCCACCGCTGCCCTATGCCATTTTTAACAGGGACTTACAAGCTTCATTCACATCTCTCAGTCTCACAAGGCTATTAAAAATGGCATAAGGTAGTCATGGAGGTGGCAGCAAATAATCAGTGAATAATCAAATCTGCAAAAGTTAAACCCACAAATGTGGAGGGCCAACTGTACATTGTTGTATTACACATCCATGGAACAGATTTTTTTTTTAAATAAAAAAGAGATAGAATAGTAGATAGGAAATGTTTCTCTTTTTATTTTAAATAGCTACCTATGGTTGCTCACTCTCTTCCAAACTGAGAACAATGTACAATTAAACTTGGTTTTGTACCTTCCCATGGGGAACAATGTTCAATGGGAGAAAATACACAATTATGCTAAGATATGAAATTACAAGTGACACAACAAACTGCAAAGCTCCTTTAAAGATTCAGTTCAGGGTACAGTGTAGAATGAAATCAGTACAATTACAGACAACTGCTAATGGTCTTGCAAGATGAGAAACCACTATACTAGCACAGTGAGATGTCACTAAAAAGATGCATTAATAAGGTAGGTAACATAATGAATCTTGCATATGTTTGGGATTGGTGCTTAAGAAATAGATTTAAAATGTAATGTCAAAAGTCTTGAACAGGTCATCTGTGGTTGCCAGTTCCATACTAGATCCCCACACATCCAGCAATACATTAGATTTTTTCAGTGCTCATACTGTGTACTTTTATTTCTAGATTGTCCAGTGTCCCTCAGTTCTTCAGAAGCTATCATAGAGCTTTATTATCACTGTTTAACCCACTTTTCCAGAACTTTTTCTCTTCTTATTCAAGGAGAACACCTTTTTTGTTTTCCTCAGAGACTCATTTGACAAGGGATGCTAGGAAAAGAGTTCAATTTCTCTTATAGCAGAGGAGCACAACTATGGTCCTCTGGGTGTTTTTTGACCAACAATTGGAAGGACAAATGATAGGAGCAACCACAACAACAATTTATTAACTGTGGATTGAGGCAAGGAACATTAAAAGCAGAATAAACCCATAACCCTAGCACATCAAATCAATACAAATTTTAAGTTCCTTTCATAATTAAAAGATTTGAATTTTAATAATATTAATATTTACTTCACTAATATTTATTTCAATAATGTTTATGTATTTAATTGTGTGAGGGTCTGGTTTTTAACTCTAGACAGGTTGTTTCAATCATCAGTTCAGAGGACCTAAAGCATGGGATAATTTACCCCAAATGATACATGTTTGTCAAATAGTAGAGTCTGCATGCATATAGTTACTGGAGAATGTGAAAGGCCAGGATGCTATTTCCCCTTTGATAGAGTTTTGATTATAAGTTCTTTGGAGGTAGAGTGATGTCAAATTGTTTGTAAATTACCTCTCAGATTAATGGTGCTGTATCCATCACATAATTTAAAATAGTTGTCTATTTTGCTATACAATCCAGGTGTTTGATCACAGAGGCATCATACCTGGAATGTTAACTAATGGAACAAAAATGAAGGTAGTAAGATTTTAGACCCAATCTGCTGATTCCTTTGAATACCTCCTGAACAAACACTTTGAATTTCTGAATTTACTTGCCCTAGAAAACACATTTATGAGTTGATTTTGACCCATATCAAAATCAGTCAAACCTAGGATATCATGTAAACAGCCCTTTTATTTTTGTGAGTTGGAACAGATCAGGAAACTTCAGATTTTTTTCTGGATAATTGCTCCTGTGGTCCTTTGTACATGGAACCTGATTTGAAAGAAATTTCAAGGGTTGTTTGTGCTACCAAATTGTCTAGCACTAAATAATAAAGTCTGAGTATGCACTCTTGCTTTGAAAATTAAATACAGTGACAAATTATGTGGATCCTGTTTTCTTCTTCATTATCATCATCATCGCCAGATTTTGAGACTGAAGTTTGTTGCATTGGTGTGTTAGATGTACAAGTTACTTTTCTCTTTTTCTTCTTCCTTTCCCCCTCTCTAGATCTCATCTCAAATATACTGGAGAGTTACTTGAGCAGAATTAGTTAAGGGCAAGGAAAGTGTCCTGAGATGTGATAGGTTGTTCCCTATTATCAGTTCTGTTTTCTAGCTGACAGTCATATTGTTAATGAGATAAATTCACAGAGACATGTCTCTTATTGCACAAATTTTAAAGTCCTTTAAAAATGTAATTGACAACAGAAGCAATGCTGTAGCATCTATAGTCAATAAGACCTGTATATGCTGATCTTGTGGAAGGAGATTCTAGGTGAATTTGCACTTATAAGAACTGGAATAAACTGCAATAACTGGACTAAAAAATCCACCAAATATGCAACATGTAATATGAGAGGTTGTCAGAGGCTTTTTTTGGGGATAAGTAACTTTCAGAAATATTCTGTATTTCTTTTATTACATTTCTTATCCGTCATTACTTTGATGAGCTCAAGGCTCTCCTCTTCCCTACTTTATTGACACAGTAACCATCCAAGGTAAATCAGGGTGAAATGAGTGAGTTGTCTCAGGTCATTGAGTGAATTTCATGGTTCAATAGGGCCTACTGCTCAGATCTTCCAAGTTCCTATCAATTACTCTAGACGCTACATTGTCTCTAAATGTGAACCTCTTTGAATACTTACCTGGCAAAGGAGAGACCATGATCATGAACTATTATGCTAAATTGATTAGTAACACAGATTCAACACCACTAAAACTAGGTAATTTTCTAAGGGTCTTTCCACACTATACTGTTATAGTGCTATTATTCCACTTTCAACTTCCTGTTGAATTCTGGGATTTGTAGCTTACTGAGGCCCAAGAGCTCTCTGGCTGAGAATCCTAGACCCTTTTTGCACCTTACCCTTTCGCGGAGCTGGGGTGCAGGGCTCGCTTGAGCAGCCTCCAGGGAGAGGCTCTCGCATCCCAGTCTCATCAGCTTCACAGCTGCTTTCTGGTCACATAAGTGCCCAGCTTCTTCCTTTCACAGTGCAGCCTGGGACCTTTCCCAGGCTGCACTGGACAGGAAACGTGATCAGCCCAGTTCCTGACTCCTGACACTCCAGGAAGCGTGATCGGCCCAGCTTCTGGCCCCAGAGTGATGCACAACCATGCAGCATTTTCAGCTTCAAGCCAAAAATGAAAAAATGCATGCATGGTCCTCATCAGGCCCTTGAGCATCGCACAAATATGAGTGTGTCGTGTCGACCACTCCTCACATTTAGGCAACACTCAAGGGGCTCTTTTGCATTGGAAATGCCATGCAAAAAGGGCCCTAAAGGGTCCTCCCTAAACTGCAAACCCCAGGATTCCATAGGATGTTGAAAGTGGAATAATAGCATTATGACAGTACTATGCAGAAAGGTGTTTAAGTTGCATTTAAGTATTGTCAGCCACCAGTAGCTAGGAAGTGATTCTACATTTTAGGTGCATATATATGAACAGTATGAATATGTCAGTAGCAGGACTAAGCTATCTGGATGTCTACATATTTGATATAACATTGGCTTAAAAGGTAGTACAGGAAATCCATTCCCTCAAGCATATATACCTACACATAAATCAAACTGTATTGCTCAGGCTAAAGCCCCATTGTAATTTATGCAAAAATAAAAACTGTACTCAGTTATACAGATATTTTGGGCAGTGGTCCTCAAATTGTGGTCCTCCACATGTTTGTCACTTCAAATTTTCAAAATTCCTAAGCATTGATCATACAGGCTAGGACTTCTGGGAACTGAAGTCCAAAACATCTGGAGGATTGCTGTTTGAGAACCACTGATTCAAGTCACCCTAATGATTGAGATAGGCTGCTAATAATAACTCACTCTCTCACTCTTTCTGTATATATATGTGTGTGTGTGTGTGTGTGTAATTATTACACAAAGCTCACCCATGGTAACATCACAGGCTTCTACACCATTCTGGACTGAAGAGAAACTTCTCAAAATGCAATAAGCCCTTTCTCTAAAATATAAGAACATTCCTTTTGTATGGAGCCTGGTTTCCAGCAAGGGTAGCTTTGTCATTAAGCTGGAAAGGGAAGACACATGATCATGATATTGTTTTGTCAAGAAAAGAGCTGAGGCAGCTAGTTAGTTAGTCCATCAGATGATTGAGCTTACTCCACCTTAAGCTAATTCACTTGCTGCAATCTTAATCAATCCATCTTGGTTTATGTGAAGGACTACGTGGTTTCCTATGAGCTAAATAAGCATATTTTGCTCATTTAACAGATTGGCATGAAATAGGAGTGACGTTCTGTCCTTACTTTACATTGTTTGCCTGGTAGGTTGTAGCAGTTAATGCCAGACTGGTGGTTCAAACTGTGGGAAAGTCATCCAATGTGTGTAAATAAAGTAACACAGACAGCAAGGACAGAGATAAAGGCACTGTCACTTTTAAAGTGGTGGACATTTCCCACGATTTGCCATATAGTGACTTGTGGTCTGAGTGGGGACGAGTGAAACACATACACAGATATAGGTGTGCGCACACATGCACACACATATACACTGGCCCACCAGTATTTAGCATTGTTGGGTCCAATTATGAGGGCTAAAGGAGTAATGATGCAGGAAGAATCCTATCAATAACTGAAGAAACATATGCAGCCGGAGAAGGGGGAAGTGTAAGTAGAAGTAGCTGCCACATGGTTCATGCATTTCTAGTATACCACTAGGATGTAATCATTTTGTGGATTTTTTATTTCACAGTCAGATAAAACTGTGGACCTAGTTAACATCCTTTTTCTTACTAAATCTGGGTATGGTTGCAAGATTCAGTACATACGCATTGAATCTTCACAATGCTCATGTCACCAATCATTAGGTTGTATATTGTAATTATGATCCAAATCAATAGCTTCTTTCTGATTACCACCAAGATGAAGCAAAAGATTCAGTAAGTCAACTGGAACAGACTCATGTTTAGAGATAGTGTATGAGTTAAAGGAGCATTTAAGACAGAGACATACAGGAAAAAAAATCATTTTTTGATTTCCATGCTGTCACCCAAGATAAACAAGAAGATTAGGTCACAAAAGGGGCATAAAATTTATTTCCAAGGTCAAGACCACAGAGAGTTGATGATAAGGTTGCTTGAATTGCCTCATCAGCCCTTTGCTTTTGGTTTCAACAAGGCATCCAAGTGTTATTTCCTTGTATCATTTTTCACAAATCTAATGTCTGTCAGACCCTGACCTAGTTTGTAGGTCAACACTTATTTCAGAGGAATAGCTGTCTATATCCATATTTCTGTCCATATTGCCCTGGACAAATACTGCTAAATTCTGCTTTGTAGTTATATTGTATATAGAGACCACAATATGAAAAGTGCTTATTCTGCCACAAGATCATTGATTTCTTTTCTCTGGCCTTACAATTCTGTTCTACAAATTTTAATCTTCCCCAGATCCATTGATTTATCTTCTTTGCACTTATAATTCTAGACCACAAACCAATGAATCATTTCATTTCTCCTTCCAGATTACTTTTTAAAAGCACTTTCTTAAAAATATTAACAGGATGGACAGCATTATAAGAATAGTTTTTTAAACCAATAAAATAATCTATATGACAGGAAACTTTGGAAATACTATTTTTTTCCTGAACATAGAATTAATTGTATCACTACTACTTCTGTAAAATAGTTGTGTGTTTTTATGTTATTAATATTTAATATGAGATTTTTAGAACTAGAGATGGATATAGTATGATATTTAACGCAAATAAATTGCAGGGACTACTGGCTACAGCTTAGGGCCTTTCTGCACAACACTGTTACAGTGCTATTATTCCACTTTCAATATTCGATGGAATCCTGGGGTCTGCAGTTTTCGGAGGGCATTTAGAATTCTCAGCCAGAGAGCTCTTGGCCTCAGTAAACTGCAAACCTCAGAATTCCACATGATGTTGAAACTGGAATATTAGCATTGTAACAGTGTCGTGTGGAAAGACCTTCATTTAGTCTTAAAGGTGCTACAAAATCCTTTTGCATATTGATTCAGGCCCTTTCCGCAACTCACCTTTTTGCAGAGCTGGGGTGCGGGGATCACGTGAGCAGCCTCTAGCAAGAGGCTCTCATGTCCTGGTTCCTTCAGCTCCCCAGCTGCTGCCTGCTCATGCAAAAGCCCCTCCTCTTCCTTCCGCAGTGTAGCCTGGGAGTTTCCCAGGCTGCCCTGGGGCAGGAGGTGTGAGCGCCGTGGCTCTGGAGCTCCGCATGCATAGCAAGTTCGCACAGGGCCCTGGAGCAATGCACGATTGCACACCATTTTTGGCTCATAGCCGAAAATGAAAAAGTGCGTGATCGGCACCATGCCAGACCCTGGAGTGTCGCACGATTGTGATTGTGTTATGTGGACTGGTCCTCGCAGTTGCACAATGCTTGAGGGGCCCTTTCTCATGGCAAACGCCATGTGAAAAGGGCCTCAGACTAACATGGCTATGTCTTTATATTAAAGATGGTTTGTCATTGCCTTTCTCTGAGGCTGAGTGTCATTTGTAAAGATTACCCAGTGAAATTACATGAGTAAGTGGAGACTGGAACTCTGATCTTCCACAACCTTAATCCAACACTCAAATGACTTCACCATGCTGAGACCTATAGTTCGAATCTATTAGGATGTCACATTTTGTTCCGAACGTGTGGAAGCAAAGGTCTTTGCATATAAATTATCCGGAAACCAAATTCAAAATTCAAATTCAAAATACAAAACAAAGCATGAATTAGCTGGATTGCCAACATACGAATATCAGTGGTGCACTGGCAGTATGTCGTACAGTTGTGCATAAAGAAGAAAGGAGCATAATTATTTGGAAGACACAGTTTTACTTTGCTGACTGCAGCATACTCTGAAACCTATACTTACATATTTTTACATTTCCTTTTACAAATAACCCCAAATGATACCAATTTTTTGGATTCTAAGAATTTACAGAGTAGCAGAATTATTTTATTTTACAAAGAAGATAGCCTTTTACCAGCAAAATATGTGCAATTGTGTAATGGGAGATGTGATTCATATGAGGTACTGCTTCAGGAGAAGATAAAAACCTGGTTGGGGATTCTAGCAAATGGGAAGAAGCTGAAGACATCATTTTTGTAGCCAATTGCAGGAAAGCATACCATGTTGTGTTCTATAATATCGATTTTTAAACACAAGCCATTTTAAGTCTCCTTGGGGTTATAAATTTTATAAACAAACTCCCATTCAACTTTCTTCTTTCCTACAAAGAATACAGAACAGTTGGATAGATTACATAACAGGCTATGAAATAAGTACATTGACATGACCATGGGCATTTATTTTGTTTTTTAAATATACCCTCTGGCCCCAGGCAGGCAATTTTGCCATGTTTTTGCCCCCCTCAGACTGTTTTAGGTCCTATGAGTCCTTTTTTTCTCCAATTTGATTTTTAAAAAGGAAAGGGGAGGGGAGGAATCTAGCTGTACCATTAAAATTAACTGATTTATTTCAGCATGAATTTTTTAATAGTGCAGTATAACAGTCTAACGTGGCTATTTAACTGAAAATATTTTCAACAGAGAAGTTCACACTCCCCAGTTAAAGGCCTCTCCTTTTAAAAATTTCCTCTGGGTGGGAAGGGGAGACATGAAGCCTTGCTTTACTTTAAATTTTTAAAAATTCAAAAAGGAGCATGGCATTGGAGTGCAGCCCTGTTAGATATCATGGGTGAGGGCAAGGCACACACCCAGCTCCTGGCAGTTTGCTCACCCCTGTCCTAAGGCATTCATGTAGTACTGCTCAAAGCAGTACAAACTTTGTTACAGACTGTAGTCCTGTGCCAATGCCATTTCATATAGAAATGAACACGTGCATGGTGGAATAGAGGTTCTTATGTATGATCTCTTGATGGGCCATTTCCGCACTAGCCTGTTATAGCGCGATGATTCCACTTTCCACCTCCTCTGGAATCCTGGGGTTTGCAGTTTCGGGAGGGGCCGGTCGGCCCCTCCCGAAACTGCAAACCCCAGGATTCCAGAGGAGGTGGAAAGTGGAATCATCGCGCTATAACAGGCTAGTGCGGAAATGGCCATGTTCTTCTAACATGCATGATGCTGTTTTACAGAAGCCTACACATAGGCAAGATTTCCAGTGGGTTTGTTATGGGCAATCTATATTTTGAAAAACTGAGGTTCTGAACCATGTGGACAAAGGAGGACCAAAAAGGGAAACTTAATTTAACATGACACAAGGGACTCTGTGATCATCACTTGGAAGCACAGAGTTCATAGTCAGGGTCAGAGATTGGCCATGCTTTCCCTTCTTTGCAACATATAACTCTGCCTGGCATTTATAAATTAGATTAGATAATCTTGTATTAACATTGGTCACCTAACCATGATTTATTGGCTTTATGTTTCTGGATAACATTAAGGAAGTCACTTCTGACATACGGTTATTTGTGAGAAGGTTTCAGCAGATAATGAGAGACACAATGCTAGATATGCACTCTTATAACAACATTGCACTTTATTATAGCTTATGAATCACACTGAGTTATAGTGACCCAAGGAGGGCAGTTCCTAGGTGGCTGTGAATCATTACATTGCCGAGCAATTCTATCTGCCTGGTAAATCTTCAGGTTTTAGGTACATAATTCTTAATTATAAAAGAAAAATTATCAGTGGCTTAACACTCTGCTGGGAAATTAAGTCTCGCAGAGAACGATCCCAATAGTAAAAGTCTGTTTTGTACAAATTAAATTGACTTGTGCTGCCCAAACAGACTAGATGATTTGGAAAAGCTGTGGTTCTTAATTGCAGAATATCTCATCTTTATACAGGCTTGCTGAATCCCAATGCATACTAGCTCACCACAGCTAGAATTCACTCATTTGAATCCGTGGGGACTTATATTTCAGGATATTATGGTATTGTGCTCCATTCACAAAATGTTGTGCCTTGCTTTCCTTGCTCTCAGGTAAAGTAAGCTACAACGGGTTCCCGAATGGGAGAAAGGAAATAAATAAATGAATAAGTAAATAAATAGTCCTGCTGCAGAAGAAGGGAATTATTCAGTTTACTTGAGCTCTCAACCTTAAAACTCTGCACATAAGAACTGAATTTGTGTAAATAAGAGTACAAAAAATGAACTCTGCTGTGCACAAAGGCACACAAAAAGCAACAAAAATCAGGAGACAGGATAAGTTCTTCAGCAGAGCTTTCCCTTAGGTGCAACCACACAAAACTCATTATCATGAAATTTGGAGGCAAAGAGAGTAGCTTCCTAGCTTTAAATCTCCTTCACTACCACACTGGCATCTATTATTTTAGCACTTACTAAAAATCAAAGGAAGGTGATTTTTGCACTCCCAAAATCTTTGAGTGTTAAGTGCATAAATTAGGCAACCACCTGACTTACCAGGCAGGTGGTTTGTGTCCCAGGGTGGGTAGCGCTCCAGCAGCTGCTGGCCACGTTAACAGCATGTTTCTCCATTCCAGGGGACTGTGCATGCTAACGTGGCCTCTTGGGAGGGGGAGCACTGGCAGCCAATGGATTCAAGCCTCTAGTTTGAATTCGTTGGCTGTTGGAGCCAGTGCTGGGCAGAGCTGCCCTTATGGGTAGTCTTCGTTTTGATTGGGTGCTGGGCTGTATATTCCCCATAGCACCGGCTCCCAGCAGTTCCTTGTTGGATGTCTCCCGCCCTCCATCCCTCTTTTTGCTGGTCTGCTGGCACTGTTTTTTTCTGTGTTCCAGCTGTTAGGGCACTTGGTAGTTATACTGTATTCTTGGGGACATTACCTGCTCTCAGGTTTTCTGTTTTCCTGTTAACTTGTCATAACTTTTGGGGTGGTTACATGTGTAGAGGATCCAGGATTGCACTCTTGGGGCCCCCCCTCATCATTGGTGCAACTTGAATGTCCCCTTGCAGGGATTCAGGGGATGGGATGGAAGTGGTCAAGCTGGTTCTATCAGTAGCATGACTCTTCCACACTCTCTGGTGACAGGGAGGCCATCTTGGTAATCTTCGCCTGCAGGTTTGCTGTTCCTGTCATCCTAGTGGTTCCAGTCATGCTGCTAAGTAGGGCTCATTGGTCACCAGTCCAGTTGATCGATGCCCAGATCCAGTCCCATGCATGCACCGACCTTTAGCAGCTGTAGCCAATAAAGCTGTGACCTTTTTCCTCCAAACCTGTTTCTGGGTCATTTGTCCCTGCACAGCTAGCTTCTGGGCACCCAATATTGTAAAAAAAAATATTTTCCCAAGAATCACCCAG
Organism: Ctenosaura bakeri; assembly: GCA_948474755.1. NCBI lineage: Eukaryota > Metazoa > Chordata > Lepidosauria > Squamata > Iguanidae > Ctenosaura > Ctenosaura bakeri. The sequence goes on from CAOLHI010005119.1 coordinate 57,175, forward strand.
CATAGATGGCTGTTGCTAAAAGAGAACAGTAAACCACTCCATTTCTTGTTTGTATCTTTCTTAACAACACAAATAAGTTAGCTGTGTTGTGTTTTTCTGGGAGTTCAGGATAGGAACGTGGAAATCTGTCAGCCCCATTTTCACTGCCTTTCTGAGACTCCTACTAGTGTCATCCCATTGCAGTTATGCATCAGCTCTGTATCCATGTGCAAAAGGAAAAAGAAGGAGACAGTAGGGTCGCTACGCAGAGAAGATGGCGAATTACTCACAGGGGGGAGAGAAAAGGCAGAGCTACTTAACACCTTCTTTGCCTCCGTATTTTCCCAGAAGGATACAAGCACTCAACCTGGCGGTAGGGGAGCAGGGGAGGAAGCAGAGGAAATGAGGCACTTAATAAGTAGAGAGGTGGTACAGGAATACCTGGCCGCATTAGATGAATTCAAGTCTCCAGGGCCAGATGAATTGCATCCTAGGATATTAAAAGAGCTGGCAGAGGTCATTTCGGAACCGCTTGCTATAATTTTTGAGAAATCTTGGAGGACAGGAGAAGTTCCAGCAGATTGGAAGAGAGCAAATGTTATCCCCATCTTCAAGAAGGGAAAAAAGAGGACCCAAATAATTATCGCCCAGTCAGCCTGACATCGGTACCCGGAAAGATCCTGGAGCAGATCATTAAGCGTTCAGTTTCTAATCATTTAGAAAACAACGCAATAATCACGAGAAGTCAACATGGATTTCTCAAAAATAAGTCATGCCAGACTAATCTGATCTCTTTTTATGATAGAGTTACTAGCTTGATAGATGAAGGGAATGCTGTGGATGTAGCATATCTCGATTTCAGTAAGGCCTTTGACAAAGTTCCCCATGACATTCTTGCATCGAAGCTAGTAAAATGTGGGCTAGACAGGGCTACTGTTAATTGGATATGTAATTGGTTGACCGACCGAACCCAACGGGTGATCACGGATGGCTGCTTTTCATCCTGGAGAGAAGTGACTAGTGGGGTGCCACAAGGTTCTGTCCTGGGCCCAGTGCTGTTCAATATTTTTATCAATGACTTAGATGAAGGAATAGAGGGCATGCTCATCAAATTTGCAGATGACACCAAATTGGGAGGGGTTGCTAATATGCCAGAGGACAGGATCAAAATTCAAAATGACCTGGATAGATTGGAGAGCTGGGCCAGGGCGAACAAAATGAAATTCAACAGAGAGAAATGTAAGGTCCTACACTTAGGCAGAAATAATGGAATACAGAAATATAGGATGGGGGACACGTGGCTGGATAGCAGTACGTGTGAAAGGGATCTAGGAGTCTTCATAGACCACAAGCTGAACATGAGTCAGCAGTGTGATGCGGCAGCCAAGAAAGCCAATGCAATTCTCGGCTGCATCAACAGGAGTATGGTGTCTAGATCGAGGGAGGTACTGGTACCACTCTACTCTGCTTTGGTTAGACCCCATCTTGAATACTGTGTCCAGTTCTGGGCACCCCAATTCAAGAAGGATATTGACAAGCTGGAGCAAGTCCAGAGGAGGGTGACCAAAATGGTGAGAGGCCTGGAAAACATGCCCTATGAGGATAGACTGAGAGAGCTGGGTATGTTTAGTCTGCAGAAAAGGAGGTTAAGAGGGGACATGATAGCCATGTTTAAATATTTGAAGGGATGCCACGTAGAGGAAGGAGGGGGCTTGTTTTCTGCTGCTCCAGAAACCAGGACAAGGAGCAATGGATTCAAGCTGCAGGAAAGGAGATTCCACCTGAACCTCAGGAAGAACTTCCTGACAGTCAGGGCTGTCCGGCAGTGGAATCTGCTGCCTCGGAGAGTAGTGGAGTCTCCTACCTTGGAGGTTTTTAAGCAGAGGCTTGATGGCCATCTGTCGGGAGTGCTTTGAGGGTGTTCCTGCATGACAGGGAGTTGGACTGGATGGCCCGTGTGGTCTCTTCCAACTCTACATTTCTATGATTCTATGATTCTATGTGCAAGACTGCATTTTTAAAATTTTGTTTTATTTTATTGCAATAGAGTCATTTTGTATCCATTTTTCAAATGGATGTATGTTGGGAACATTTCTTTTTATTAAAAAGGGAAGAAAAATATTATCAAGTATATGCATTTCTAGATAAGCACATTTCCAAATGTATGTGTGGTTTTGTCAACTTTTCGTTCCAAAATGCATAATAAGACTTAGAACTGTACACATTTTTAAAAGGGAAAATGTGCTTTGTCCCACCCCCAGCCTCATGAGGTATAAAATGGATATTTCATCTGGAAATGAAATCCCAACAAAATTATTTTTCCTCCCCAGGCCAGCTTATTAGAATTATTTAAGCAGAAAGTATGTCTTCTGGGTACATAGGTTCATCCCACTATACCTATCTACGTTCACTCTGTATATAGTAGAACCACCAGAAAGATGTATGGGTGTTTCTGAAAAATTAAAACATGAAAAACTATTGGGAATAGATGACTGCACTCACACCTCTCCATCCTAAAAATTGCTTGCATAAAACCTAAAAATTTATAAATTGATTCAAAGCTTGGAAAGGCATAGGCCCTTTTTGCACAGCATTTCTTAAGCAAAAGGGCCCCTTGAGAGTCACATAAATGTGAGGTCTGCATGATGCACTCACATTTACACGATGCTCAAGGGCCGGACACAGAGCACACACAGATTTTTTCATTTTCGGCTTCAAGCCAAAAATGCTCCGCACTCACTCATCGGTCCGGTGCCCCACGTGCACTTACCTGGTGTGTGATGCATCATTAGCTGGGCCGGTCGCGCTTCCTGGGCAGTGCAGGCTGGGAAACGTCCCAAGCTGCACTGCAAAAGGAAGAGGCAGGCGGTTGTGCGAGAGGAAGGAGCTGCGGAGGCCAAGCAGCAGGGAAGCAGCAGGGAAGTGGGAGCGTTCCTCCCAAGGCTTCGTGCGTGAGCCGAGCAGCCTAGCACCAGTAAAAGGCAAGGTGCGGAAAGGGCCATAATTACAAATAGCAAAGTGCAAGTATAATTCCTTTGTTATACTAATTAAGACATCATTAATGCAGTTTGTTTCTACCCTCTGATACCTTTATCCTGAATCACACATACGTTTAATACTAAGGAGAAAAAAAGAATTCCATCTCTGTTATTTAAATTTCATTAAGCAAACATATGATGTCAGTATGTTTTCTTTCTTTCAATAGCTAGGAAAAAGCATAAGGTCTTCCCAGTGAAGCGCCTGCCTCTCCCTTCCTCCCTTTCTCTCTCTCTGACCATTTCCGCACAAGGCTGTTATAGTGCTATTATTCCATGTTCCACATCCTGTGAAATCCTAGGTTTTGCAGTTTAGGGAGGGGCCTTTAGAATTCTCAGCCGGAGACCTCTTTGGCATCAGTAAACTACAAACCCCAGAATTCCACAGGATGTTGGAAGTGGAATAATAGTACTATAACAATATAGTGAGGAAATGGCCTAAGTCTCATTGAATTCTGTGGGACTTATGTACATCTGAGTAAATCAGAACCTCCTGTTAAGATAATTTGCTGCCATGGACCCCCAAGACTTAACGCAAGATTCTAATATTTAAACTTAGATTAAATTATTCGAATATGTATTTATTTAAAGCTTCTGGAGACTAGGGACCTTTCTGCAAAAATAGATTTTTAATACTTTAGAACATTTGTTCTATGTTCTTTTCTTAAAATTCTTCCTTGTTCCCAATTTCTTGATTCTGGTATTTATGACATGTTTTCATTATTTAATTTTGTTCTAATGTTTTAAATATATGGTACCTTGGAAAGCCCTATTTTGGCCAAAAAATCAAGTCATACATTTGAAATATGGAAAAAGAGAGGCAAGGAGACAAAATAGTTCTCCATATTTCTAATCAGAGATAAGGTAAAGATTCAGAATCTCCATATTCAAGAACAGAAGTGAGAGCCGCACTGTCTAAGCCTTTCAAACTTTTGAAAATTGTTGTTATTATTTTCCTGCAAGCAATCTGACATACTAACAGCACAGAAGGTGTGAGTTAGCAGGAAAGATCACCAAACATTGTAGCTGATGAGTGCCTTGCCACTTAAAAAATCCATTAATAGCTGTACAGCATGTGTTGCAATTGAGGGGTGGGGGAGAGAAAGAGTGCCAAAGAAAGAGATGCGGCAGAACATACATTCTGGGCTGAGAACTAAATGTCAGAGGGGAATTGGATAGAATTATAGAGGCAAAGCAGATGACAAAGGCTATAAATTGTTGTCATTGAACCTGGGAGGCCCTAGTCTAAACCTCAGTTCTGTAATGGATTCTTTGAAGAGCAAGTTAACACTCATGACAACCTGTAGAGACAAGGTGGGTATACTAGTACATCAATGACCTTGTTAATATCGGGATGCTGTACACCAGCTCTGTGCATGATGAATAGATCCCAGCCTCATTCTCCATGGCTTCTTAGAAGAGTTCCTTGTTGAGGACACATCTTTGAACTTAAATGGAGGCTTCCATGCTAATTTAAGAAATCACCTATTCCCAAACTTTGCCACCATGTCTTTTCCTCATTGTGTTACATTTTCAACAGCTATGTTTATGGAACAAAATACCCACAGCAGTTTCAATATTTAAAAGGATGAATTTATATAAGATTTTAAAACTAGGGATTTTATACTTATGCATATCAACATACACATATATGGTTATGACATTTATTGTTATTCTGTATGTTTTTATAAACTGACTAGATTAAAAATTAGTGTGTCTCCCTAAATAACTTTTATCTACTTATCCTGTAGGCTTTACCACTAATTAGGAAGACTGAAGCCATTTCCACACTACACTGTTATGATGCTATTATTCCACTTTCAACATCCTATGGAATCTTGGGTTTGCAATTTAAGGAGGGGCATTAGAATTCTCAGCTAGAGAGCTCTTTGGCCTCGGTAAACTATGAACCCCAGAATTCCACAGGATGGTGAAAGTGGAATAATAACATAGTGCATAGTGCAGAAATTGCCTTAAATGGTAGTTCTTTTTCTGTGCACATTTGATTATTCAATGACTACTTATGAGACTGCTTCACCAGTCTTTCCTCTAGGCCAGCACCTGCTGTTTCTTCAGGTTCACTCTCTACTGCTGACATGGGCCACAATTGTCTCTGGAAAAATGCCTCTGCAGTATTATCTCCATTTTGTCTTCAGATCTTCTCCAGTTGTCTTCTTCTGCAGTTTCAGCCTGACCTTGCACTCTTCTCTCAGTCTTCAACTGTGCTGTTGCTGGAGTCTTCAAACCTTCCTCAGTAGCTTTTGCCGTTTTCAGCAACTGCTCTTTCTTCAGCAGCCCCTCAACTTCTCATTTGTCTCAGTTCACTGGCTTCATGTACTGTCTAGCTTTTGATTTCCAGAGGCAATCAAATTCAAAGTGTTTTCAGTTCCATCACCCAATATTTTCAAAGTGAAGGACCAGTAGATTACTATGGAAAACTCATCCTTCCCTCTATAAGACTTTGCCAATTCGAATTCTTTCATTATGGCCATTTCTGCACTAGTCTGTTATAGTGCTATTATTCCATTTTCATCACCCTATGGAATCTTGGGGTTTGCAGTTGAGTGAAGGGCCTTTGAGGCTGCTCCCTAAACTGCAAACCCCAGGATTCCATAGGATGTTGAAAGTGGAATAATAGCGCTATAACAAGCCAGTGCAGAAATGACCGTAGTGTCTAAGGCAGAAACTTCTCTTACATAGACAGCATGAATATAAAACTGGCAGTTTAAACAGATGCTTGACAGTTTGCTGGCTTTACCTGGCTGACAGCAAAAGATACAATTATCTCACACCTTGCAGCATCATTTGAAAACAAAGCACAGTGATATTGTCACCTTTTACTGGAACAAAACAACAACAACATTTTTTCACTCTTTCCCTCTCACACATAAGATGTGTGTGAGAATGTGTAAAGAATTTTGAGGGTATTTCTTAAGCATATAATAACAGGAACCCTTACTAGGTTTCTTCTAATATCTTACTATAGCTCACCAGAAGTAGGGCAACAAACTTAAATTTAGCTTTTAAACTTATTTAGTGCTTAAAAAACAAGTAACACTAAGACCAAAGGTAGATGAACTTGTTTATTTTGTTTTTGATAAGTTTCTCATGTTTTTCCCAGTCTTGTATTCATTTTATCTTGTTTCTACATCAGTATTATTTTATTAAGTGTCTTCATGAAAAGCTATAAGTATCTTTCCAGATATTTTCTAATCTATAAATATTTTCTTTTTTGGAAACAGTCCAGAGGACAGCACTATATTTCCAAGACAAATAAATGTCTTTCAAAGGGCCTTTATCTTTTCCTATGACGCCTTATTTGCATTTTTGTGGACTTAATCTATAATCTTAGCTGTGCTTTTCACTAAAATCTAGACTCCCCACTCTCTCAGTGTAACCCTTGTCATTCTACCATACTATAGCTATAAAACAGATGTGAAATCCCACTCATTAGCTAAATAAATTAGAAGGAAGTACACTGATTTCTCATCAAATAATAAGGCAGAATAGTGACAATGTTTTGCCCCGTAGCTTGAAAAGTAACCGAAAATTGTCAAAGACCTCTCATTGTGCCTACTATGCAACAGTGAGGGTGGCAAAAAGAAAGTATTATTCTTCCTCTTTTGTATCTTTAGCACACCATCCAGCAGAGCTTTTCTGAATGGTTAAGAACCTACAGGGGTCAAGCTCAGAGAAGCCAGGATTAAAACCATCAGTTGCCTGCTATGTTAAATCTGTCAGACACTTTGAGCAGAAAGTAGTTTGTATCCATTCAGAACTTGATGTTGCAGTTATTGCAGAGTCTTTGGAGGTGCTCGTGTTACCAGGCCATACACCTCCATGCTTTGATATGGTCTAACTTGGCAAAATATATTGATTGGCAGATGTGTTGGCATAAAATATAAATTATATACACTGACTGGAAGCCATGTGGAAGAAGGAACTCTTGCTGAAAAACAGGCCAAAAGGTAACCCCAGTGTACCCAGGTCAAAAGTTCACTGAAATTAGCCAAGAAAACCTGACTTAATGGCTTTGAGCTAGTCCTATCAACTGCCAACCTCAGAAAACAATAAAGTGTCCAGGTGCAGAGGCAAGGCCCCCTGTGGTATGTATATCCTACCACAGCTTGGCCCAGAAACCCCGGCTCAACAAAGACATTGAAACCATGAGCACCATCCAGACCCCATTGTCTGCGTTGCAACTCCCATTGTCCACTAGGCTGGGAGAGCTATCAACTCATACCCCTTCAGAGAGGGAAACAGAGTATATAACTCCTTGGTTTTGAGAAGTCAGATGCAGACAGATGAAATGCTGGACCCCACTATGTCACTCTGAATCCTGATCTAGTCTGCCTTAGACAGAAGTCTAAGTCGCATTTCAACTTCTTCACTGCTCTTCTGGACCGGCAATTATAAACCTCAACCCTCAGTCTCTCTATACACAATTTCCCACCATTTCTCTTTCAGTTAGCTCTTGTGTGAATGTGTGACTGTATGTATCTTATGTGTTTGCATATGTGAATTCCCCTCAATAAAAAGACATTTTTAGCTTACTTTTTAATTTTTGGCTGGTTCTTTTCCTGCGTGAGCCCATAAACATTGGTAGAAAGGTCTCATTATGTTACCCCCTTCTCACAAGTCTCCTCTTTAAGCTAATTCATTCTCCACTTCTGCAAGGAGGTATTGACATCACAGGGTGGCCTTTGTGGCACTTACCTTTTGGGGTAACATCCAGTACACCATCTCTTCAATTTTCTTGGGATCAGTTTCAGTTGTAGCCTGATGATACACTTGTATCTGTCCATCCTCAAGTTGTCTTGATCTTTGCTCATCTTGGCTCTTAAGATCTAGCAGATGTAGATTGACTGAAAGGGCCCAAGGGGATAGTAAATACCTGACCATGTCAAGGAGAGGTCCCTGCTTCCTTGAAGGAGGCTGTAGTGCACGCCTCCTGAAATGGACCACCCTGAACCTAGAGATATGTGGTAACTACCACTAATATCCTGTAGTTGGGCAAGGTCCTTGGACATGTGGTAGCTGGGAAGCTTCAGCTATTATTGGAGGAAGCAGATTATCTGGACCCATTTCAGACTGGTTTCAGGGGATATGATACCGAGACAGTCTTGATTGCTGTAACTGATGCTCTAGTCCAGGGAAAAGACAAAGAAATGCTACCCTGTTGGTTCCCCTGGATCTCTCAGCAGCTTATTGGACTGGCTCTGGCAGATGGAAGTAGTACACATTATTTTGCAGTGATTCTGTACAGTGATTACCGTGTCTATTTATCTGCAAGGCTGATTCCAGAGGGTGGCATTGGAAGACCTCTGCTCAGAAGACCATGACCATTGTGCTATAGGGTGCCACAGGCTTCCATCTTGTCTCCCTAGCTGTTCAACATTTATATGAGGCTGCTGGGACAGATGATTATAGTTTTGGGGTTGAGTGCCATCAGTATGGTGATGAAACTAAGCTACTTCTCCTTGTCATCAGAGTTGACTACGTCTGTGGAGGTGCTGGAGAAGTTCCTGGATGTTCTAATGGGTTGGATGAGGGTCAATAAACTGTGGTTCAATCCTGATGAACTAAAGGCTTTATAGATTTGGTGGCTCTCTGAGAATTGGGCAGGTCAAGTCCCCTGACTGGGTTTGCACTCTCCTTGAAGCAGCAAGTTCATAATCTGGGAGTCCTCTGGACTCTGAGAGTCACAAAAGGCCAAGATAAACTTAGTGGCTAACTCTGTGGCCATTTCCGCATGAGGCAAGGGAACCGCTCTGTGTCGCTACTCAGCAAATCTTCTGGCTCCTCAGTCCAGTCCAGGGTTAATCGGAGCAGCGCGTGGTCCAGATACGCACTGCTCCAGCTTCCAAAATGGCAGCTTCCAATTAGTCATGGGTCCCAACCAACCACTGAAGCTCGCCACATCTAAAGTCCACCCACCGCAGATAGCAGGCTTGCATTGGTGCGAGCCTGCAAATCTGCAAAAGGGAGCAGGCATACAGTGGCACGCTCTGGCACTTTGAAAGACCTGATTTTTCCGGTCTTTCAAAAACATGCTAGAGGACCACGTGGGGTCATTTCGGAGCAGACTGAGGTGTGGATCTCCAGTAAGTAGTCCAAACCCAGTCCATTCCAAAGTGCAGACGTCCTCTGTGGACGACGTACTACACCGTTTTAATTACCCCATGCGGGAATGGCCTGTGATTAGACTACAGGAGGTAACTCTTACGATTAAACTACAGGAAGCCCACACATTTAGATGCACCATTATCTGATGACTCACTCTTTTGACACTTCTGAATTAAGGACAAATCCCATTAATTCAGTGGGGGTTCCTCACTTTCATTAATTCTTCTTGCCTATGGAGGCTTGCTCGGAATGACTTGCACATGTACACACTGCTTGCAAAGTGAGCTGGGGGAGAGCTGCTAAGCTGGCTGAAAGACTTTGCAAGTAGCACATGCACAATTGGTAACAACTGAGTCTCTGTAAGCCCTTCACAGGCCCTGCAGTACAGTACATGAGTTCTGCTTTTGAACCAATTCTATTTTCTGACAGTGCCCCAGTCTTAACCTGTCAGATAACTGGGGGGAGCCTGTACTACAATGCACCCTGCAAGGGGATGCCCTGGAAGACAATCCAGAAACTGCAGCTAGTGCAAAAGCATCAGGTAGACTGGTCACTAGAATTCCAGTTAGCATATAAGACCTGCCCTAGGACCTATTGGCAATGCCTGCCAATACATTTCTGTTCTGATTTGTAGGTACTGGCAATAACATTTAAAGCTTTACATGACTTGGGACCTCAACACCTGAGGGAGTGTCTCTCTATATATATAAATATATGCCTGCCTGAAAACTGAGATGTATTGGAGAAGCCCTTCTCCATGTCCCATCAGTAGGGAAAATATATTGTATGAGGATATGGAAAAAGGCCTTTTCTGTGGTAGTACACTGGTTATGGAATTCTCTCCCCATGTAGGCCCAGTTAATGCCACCACTGGAATTATTTCACTGTCAAGTTAAAGCCTGGCTTTTTATTAAAGCCTTCAGGCCAAACTGCACATGTTTAGTGGTTATATTATTCAAGTTTTTTGTTAAAAAAAACCAGTTTTAAATGGTCTGTTTTTATTTAAAAACCTATTTAATATATATTTCAACCTTTTAAAACATTTGTAATTATCTATTGTTTTAAATTGGTTTATTGTAAGTCATCCTGGGATTTTCAGATAAAGGGAAAGATATACATAGTTTAATAAATACATAAATACATAAACACAATGGGCTTCTGTAAAGGAAAACTAGAGATCCGGGTCAGTTAAAGTGCAGCTGGCAATATAATTAAAATCATGGTGTAACTTGGCCAACTGGACAATATGGCAGCCCTACTGGCATTCTTTACTGAAACAATGACACATAATGTAGAGAAGCTGAGATGCAGATAAAGTTGTATGTCTGGTGTGCACATCCAAGTCACCAATTTATACAGTGGTTAAAAGATGCTGGGTTGGCATGTCTAGTTCAACATTTTATTTGCAGATTTAGTGTGATAATAATTTGCAAAGGCAGCTTATTGATATCAGTAAAAGTTTCTGTTTTATTTCTTACACTAGTGCATTATTTGTGCTATATTTAATAATAATTCAATCAACAGATGTACAAAACTGTTCTTCAATTAGTATTTTTCACATGGATCTTTCATAAGCAGATTTGTTGTTCACTGAGTTCTTGAATACTAAAGGAACATGAAGTATTTTTGATACATGCAAGTTAACTTCTTAGTTATCTGTTGATAAATATTGCTTTAGGTACCTTTCCCTGACAAATTTTTAAATGCCTCACTAATTTGTTCCTACGATAGTTTAACTGTTGTCAGAAGTAACTTCTAAGCTTTTAATTAAGGAAAGTAATAATTGGTGTTTGGTGGTTAATTGGAAGGAATTTGTTTGGAATTGGAAAGAATTTAATTAATTTAATTAATTGGAAATAATCTGTTTGTACTTTAAATTTAATACTTTAAATTAAAGTAACATTGTATTAACAGAAATCATTATATTAATAAAAGTAAGAATAATTTGATTTGTGCATTACAGGAAAAGTACAAAACCGCTCAGAGTCATTGTCAAGAGTTGAAGTGACCTTGGACTTTAGTTAGTTGGTCTCCCTTCACAATTGTTTGGAAGGTACATATAATGCATAAAAAGACTGGCATCTTATAGATCATCTTATTCTGAGAATATTCTCAGTTTACATAACTCTTAACAATGCAGAAGCCTCCCAGCAATTTTAACAGCTTCTGCAGGCAGCTGGATCTTTGAAGTTATCTTTTCAGCTACTCTGTTGTTTAAAAGATGCCAATGTTGCTTGATATATTTCATAGAAAATATTGGTTTACAAACATTTTGCAGTACCAAGCACAGACATTCTTATCATGCCCTTCTTTACCATGTTTCTTCTCCCAAACTAACAAGGGAGATATCCACAAGCAATGAGATGGCGTGTTTCTCCAAGGCTGAGTGACAGCACCTGTCTTCTTATGAAGGGCCAGGACAATATTCTGCCCAATGCAGTAATATTATTTTTAGGAAAAAAAAATAATAAGCTGCTGTTTTGGGAGTCATCATCAAATACTGGTATCAGTGAAAAGAAAATCTGATTAATGTGAAATACACATAACCTAAAAAAAAATGGTAGGGCCTTTTCTTTCTGGTGATGTGGCTAAGAAAGAAAAAGACTTGTGTGAGAGGAAGTGTATGCTGATACATGAGTCTATGGCCATTTCTGCACAGGACTGTTCTAGCGCTATTATTTCTCTTTCAACATTCTATGGAATCCTGGGGTTTGCAGTTTAGGGAGGGGTCCTCCAGCCCCTCCCTAAATTGCAAACCCCAGGACTACATAGAATGTTGAAAGTGGAATAACAGTGCTAGAACAGGCTAGTGCGGAAATGGCCTATGAGAAGAGGAGGCAGCAACCTGACAATAGAAAGAATGAATATTCTAGTAAACCCTGAGTTGTCTCTGCTTCTGTTGTAGTCCAGTGGTATACAGTCACTTAGGCAAACTTTATTGCATCTTTTCCCACATATAACAGTTGTATGTGAGCACAAGGACAAGATTTTTTTCTGGAATATTGCTTCCTATGTACTAAAAATTACATATCTATCCAGCAACATAGCAACATAGTTGTGCTTAACACTTTCATCACAATACATAGTCTGTCTTCAAATTGCCTCAGGCTTCCATATTTTTAATGCAAATATCTATTGCAGCAACCTTTTAAAATGTAATATACATATCTATGTAGAGAGAGAAAGAGAAAGCACACAGTAAAATATGCTAGAAAGTAGAAACCACTCTCTGTTTCCAGTACAGACATATTTGAAGGCTTCCTTAATGGAAATGTTTTACAGAGACCCAAAATCCAGTTTCACAATGTTCTTAATGCACTGGGGACTGAACTTTTCTCTCTTGGGTCCAAGGAAATATTTTTAGAGCTAAAGAAGTACACAGCTTATCACCTTCCACTACCATATTTCTGCCTATTCTCAAGAATTCATGAAATTCCTTGCAGCCTTAGGCATCAGTGGTAATATAAAACTTGCTTGGAAAGGAGAGTCTCAAAATGTCCTGCTGTCACTGACTGACAGTTATTTTCTCTGATGTTTCAAAAGGAACCAATTAATTCCCTCTTAAAATATTCAGCAGAAATTGCTATCCTTGGATGGCTGCCTCTAAAACCTTAATTAAATTGGCCCTTGCTTCTGGTTTTTAAGAGAAAATTGTCTGGTTTAGTAAATAAATAGCTGTCAAGTAAACCAGGAACCAAGAACAGTTCAGACTTCACATGGTCTAGAGTTGATGAACAATTGGATAGCCACAGAAACTAGAAACAGAAAAATAAAAGGACATATTATAACAAGGAACAGAGAGCTTGTGTTATATAATTGATAGATCATTAGTTGTGACCTGGGTTCCAACTGTCAGTCATATAGCTCAGTGGTTTGTCTTGGGCCAAACACTTTCTCTTAGGTTATTTTTTTATTTTTATTTTGTCAAAGACTTGCAGTATATTATGTTAGATTATTGTGATTTTGGATTTTAACTGTTATGTTTTTATGCAGACTATTATCTGCCCTACGCCCCTATGAGGAAAGGTGGGAGTATAAAAGAAATGAGTCAAATTAATCTAGAAATTAAAAAGCCAGACAAGGCTGGAGAGAAGAAAAGGAAGCAAGAGACTGCCAATGTGCGGTTGGGATGTCAGGCAACTTTTGACAAAAAATACCAAGCCTACAGCCACGGCAGATGGGGTGTAAAGACCTGTGCGTTCAGCTTACTAGGCTGTGCTTGATATGGTTCTGAACATATTTGCTTCCTGGAAGAAGGCAGGGAGTTGTATTTAGTACTATTTTTACAAGTATTGGTTGTTGTTGTTTTCTACAGGTATTGTTTTCACAAGTTTTTACAAATGTGATGGCCAGGCTATGCCAACTCAAAATTTCTAGTGACCAGCCTAGAGACAACTGGAGTGGTGGTGAAACTGAACTCGTACACAAGTGTTGTACCCATTCAACAGCCTTGTGTCGTTGACACCGCAAATATTTGAGATAATAATTTGAAACTATGCAACAAGTATGGTTTTGTTCTTATGTCCTTTCAAGTTGTTTTCTATTTATGGTGACCCAAAGGCAAACCTATCATGAGTTTTCCTTAGGAAGATTTGTTCAGACGGGGTTTGCCTTTTCCTTCCTTTGAGGTTGAGAGATTACCCAATAGGTTTCCATGGCTGACTGGGGATTCAAATACTGGTCTCCAGAATCATAGCCCAATGCTTAAACCACTATACCAGTCTGGCTCTCAGGTAGGGTTTAGGCATGGTCAATCCAAATTTTCCTTTTTTTATGCATGGTGTTATGGAAACATGTCAATAGCACTTGTCTTCTTTCACAGTTGTAGTAAGTGTCTTAATTTAGCATCTGCATCACATGGTTTATCTACCCGGCAGAATCCAGACACTTTAAAGAGGATTGAACACTAGGCTTAGCTAGAAGATTGAAACAAACCTCAAAACACCTGTAGAATTTCTTTTCTTTTTCTTTTCTTTTTTTTTAAGAAAAACAATGTTGCTGCTCTTCACTATATGGAACTACAATATATCTGGCTAGAAAACCAGGAATGAGTTATGATACGCAAGCCTACCTGGTTTATCCAGTGAAGCTTTTCCATCTGGCAGGTAACTTCATAACACACACCAGTGTTGCAGTCCTGACATTTCAATTACCCCTGGAAAGTGCTACATTGTACAATATTTATCAACTGAAAGTGAGGGTTTTGCACATTATTGAGATATATGAGATAAGAGAGTATATAAAACATGGCTGTTACATGCAGCAACTCTGATGTGTGAAGTTCACTTCCATAAGGCCATTGAAACTTCAAGGATAAATAGTTTTCATTGAACACCACAGACACTGTGACCATTTCCAATTCTTTTTTTGTCAGTGGCTACACTTATATGCAGTTTGAATAAATGATGACATTTAATCCTTAGTTGACTTATAAATACCTAATCACTGGAAATGAAATTAGGAGCAACCATGAATTATTTTAAATATCAACCAATGCCTAAATATCAGTGGGGAGACATATGTGATAGAGGGAAGCTGAGTGCTAAAGCAATGAAACAACATGTTGAAAAAGAATGGAATCTGTAGGGCAAAAATCTAGAATTATGTGATGTCACCAAATGGTCTCACAAAGAATATCCACACTGCCATATAGCCCAAGGACAAAAATTGGTGCACTCCTCTGATGGTGTATATGATGGCAGAAGAGTTACTTGGTCCTCTTGTAGACATTAGTTTCTGCTGGTGAGCATTAGCTACATCTTTTTAAACAGATAAATCTTTTAAAATAGCTTTCAACACTTTTTGCATGGCAGTGTACAAGCAAAAGGACCCCTTGAGCATCACATAAATGTCAGGAGTGGTCTGCATGACGCACTCCCATTTCCACCATGCTCAGGGCCCGCAAGCGCAGCAAATACGCATTTTCTTATTTTTGGCTTTTAGCCTAAAATAAGCTGCACTTGCACAAGGCTCATGAGCCTGGGCCGCACTCACCTGCAGTGTGGAGCCTCTGTAGCCGGGTCTGTCACGTGTCCTCTCCTCAGTGCAGCCTGCAACTCCCAGGCTTCACTACAGAAGAAAGGGGCGGGGTGCGGACAGGACTCTTGCACGAGCAGGAAAGAGCTGCGGAGCCCGAGCGGCAGGGAAGCAGGAGGCTTGTGAGAGCCTGCCTGCCCAGGCTTTTCACACAAGGCCCACACTCCAGCAGCATGAGAAGGTAAGATGCGGAAAGGGCCTCAGTGACAGAATGCATTCTTTGCAATTACATACCATCTTTAGTGGAAGTGGTCTTCCAGTTGAAAAAAAATTCTACTCTGTAGACAACTATTGCTATTCAAAGTAGGATGTTCTGGAATAGACATGATCCTAAGTAGGGATGTAAAATATTTGAAAAAATATTTCATTACCCCATAAGAAAAAATATTTCATTACCCCATGCAAGAATAAAGGTTTTTTTTTTCTCTGAGGGGAAAAATATCAGCCTTCTGGGTGAGATTACAAGTAGTTCTGTTTAATTTTTCATTGAATTTCCACCTTTCAGAGTTTGGCCCTTTTCACACGGGAAGGAAAAAACCTCCTGAGACATCCTGAAATGGAGCTTACCTGAGTCCATTGCCACGTGGAGCAGTGCATTTTCGCTACTCCACACTCCTTGGCGTCCCGCGGCATCCTGCAGCACCCAAAATGGCAGCTTACAACTGGCAGAGGCTCTCCACCAACTGGAGAAGCTCGCCAGCTGGAAAGCCCACCCCCGGAAGACCTGCAGGCATGCCCTTGCACGCACCTACAAATCCATACTGGGCGCTGCGATGGGGCTGCATGTGGCTGCACAATCGTGCTTTTAAAAAACCACTTGAAAAATGGTTTTAAAAAGCACGCGGCGGTGCCACTTCCGGGAGCCCTAGCGTGGATTGGGGTGTGGAACTATGCAAAAGTAGTCCGCCCCAATCCACTTTATGGTGTAGACAACCTCATCAGAGGTCGCTCTACACCATTTTTAAACTCCCGTGTGGAAAGGGCCTTTATTTGCAAAACTGTTCTATGCGTAAAGCAAAAAAAGGTTTTGTGCAAAATGATTTTTTTTTCCTTTGAAAAAGACCTGAAATGCTAAAAAATCTTATGATTGTTGGGGGTTTAAAAAGAGGGGTTTCAATTTGTCATGGCACCCTTTATCAATAAGAATAGGACAATTTCTGAGTCCTCTTAACATCTCTGCATCTAATTGAATAGATGGAAGAGGGAGATGTACAGAATCAGGCAGATTGTTACTGGCTTTGGGCGAGAAATAATAAAGAAGACTAGACTGAGTAAATTGAACAATGTAGGCCTTTTTGAAATTACTCCACTTATCTCCTATTAATTCATTATATGAATAACTTACTCCAAGCATATCCTGCAGAACATTTAGATGCATCTTTTAATTTTACTGGAAAAAAAAAATAAACATGGCCATTTGAGCAAACAAATGCACAAGAGGACAGGTGGGTTGAAAAAATAAAGCAATACCTCCTCACTTGGGCCTTGTTCACAAGTAAGGACCTACTGACAAATGAAATAAATGTAATGGGCTTATTTAAAAGGTTGAGGAGGGGTAAAGTTGAAAAGAAAAAAAGATCAGTGACTCCATTCAAAGGAAGAGTGAAGAACAAGTGATAAAAAGTCCATTCCACTGGGAAAGGCCAAAGGAATGTGAGGTTGCCACGTACATAGACTTCCCTCCTCTCTGTATTGAAATCATTCACAATTCTGCCTTAACAGAGATAGACTTTTTAATCAGTGCTTGTCATTATGATTTATTTCCAAGTCTTATACTGATTCATTCTACTACTGATAAAGCCTTTTGCAGAGAGACCAGGATACCTACCTTCTTAAAAGTGCCTCTGCTTTTCTGCTTTTTTTCAGAAGAGGAACAGTTTTGCAAGGCTATGGGAAGTTGCACAAACCTTTATTGATAACATTCATTAATGCTATAGGAACTTTAACATCCCATAGCCAGCCCATCCAAATTTAGGGGTACACAAAAAGAATGAACAGCAGACTGCCTTTTTCTTTTTCTTTTTGAGTGTGAATGATGGTGGCAGTTTGAAGCATAGCTACTAAGCAGAGAACTAAACAGCGACCAATAGCTCCCTTGGAACCCATCTCAGCCTCTATGATCAGGTGAAAGTGGCCTCTTGACAGACATCCATTCAAATGGCTGATGTATCCATCCTTGCAACTTAATCCTAGCAGCTACTAGTCAGAAGTACTTGGCCCAGGTTGGCCACAATCCTGCCAAAATTAAGCTCCTTTGTCCCACTGATTGCTGAGGAAGGTTTAAGGCTGTTCATATATCATTTCTATGGTGACTGAGAGTGCTTAAGTTCTATTGATTGCAATGGAAAAGAGATATAAATATGTTTAAATCTTTGATTGCAGGCACTGAGGCTTAAAAGTGCTTAATGGTGGCTGAATTGTGCCTGTGGTAAGAATAGTTTGGAGCAGCATACACTTTTGTAAAGTCCTGTACCAGCATATACTTTTCTAAAGCCCTGTGCCACAGTGACTTTCGATGAAGGTCGTGGGACTATGTTTGGAACCTTGACAGCTGAGAGTGGAGGCTAGGGAGATAATAAGTGACTATTCTAGAAAATATGAGGTAAACAAATTGAAACTTAATTTAGACAAGTCAATGGGGCTACACTACTTGAAATCTTAGGTCTCTAGTTTAGCTGTAGTCCAGGACTCATCCCTGAACCTGGATGCCCAGGTTTAAGTTGGTAACCAGGAGTGTATTTGAATAGTTCAGACTAGTATGCCAGTTGCACTTGTTTTTTTTAAAAGGTAGATCTGGCCACATAACATATGCCTTGATTACGTCCTGGTTGGATTACTGTAATGCTCTATACATGCGGCTGCCCTTGGAAAGTGTTTGGAAACTTCAGCAGGTTCAGAATGCTGTAGTGAATGGGTCTAGTTATAGGGAACATATAACATCCTTGCTGAAACAGCTTCACTGGCTGCCAGTCTTTTCCTGTGTGCAATTCAAAGTAATAGTTTTGACCTATAAAGCTTTATATACTTAGGTCCAGGCTATCTGAAAGCCTGTATCTCCTCATGTGAGCCTACCAGAGTCTTACAATCTTTGAGGCAGGGCCTTTCTCACCATTCCACCACTGTCACAGGCTTGGCTGGTGAAGACACAGGAGAGAGCCTTCTTGGTGGCTGTTCCTAGGCTTTGTAACACCCTTCTAAGGTAGATTTGATCTGTTGTCTCCCTGTCCTCTTTCAACTGTCTTTCAGGCATAGATCTTCTTGCTTAAACAGGCCTTCAGCCTTGGCTTACTGGGGACGAGAACTCGTTGTGCTGTTTTAATTTTAATGTTTTAAAAGTAGTGTTTTAATTGAATGTCTGGTTTAACATTTTTTAACCTTTGTACTCCATATTGCTTTAGATGATCTGTTTTAAGTTTTATTGTAAACCACTTAGAATCCAATTCAGAAGAAAAGTAGGACATAAACCAAATTCTTCATCATCATCCTCTGACAAAAAGGTTAGTATGATACAGTATTATCAAAGTGCTCATACTCCGTGGTATTTAATTATTTTTATGACTAACTGAAAAATTCCTGGAATTATAACTAAAAAATAATAAATTTTCCAAGCTCTGCAGAAATCCCTGCTTGCCTATCAGCTTACAGAATGGGAATGAGGAAGAGGAAAGCGGAGAGAGGAAGAAGACAAGAGTTAAGATGGGATCAAAAGGAACAGTCACATGTGGTAGGGCTCTATTTTCAGTTGTTTAGTGCTCCCCCAGCTTAAGCTGTGAGCAGATTTCTCATCCACATTGAGCTGTAAGGGAAAGGATAGGATGCTTTGTCTACCCATAGTATCTTTGGCATCCAGGGTGCTAACAATTTACAATTATTAGTGCTAGTGATAATGCGTTTATTTCCGAATTTCTAATGCTTAACATTAACAAATTCATTTTCATGCTTAATATGCTTATTCATGCAATAAAGCTGTGGCCTTCATTATTCCATATTATTCCATATTATCCCTTGGGGTGTGGGGATCATGCGAGTAGCCTCCAGTGAGAGGCTCTTGTGTCTGGGGTCCTTTGGCTCTGCACAAGCTACCTGTTTGTGCAAGAGCCCCGCCTCTTCCTTCCACAGTGCAGCCTGGGAATTTCCCAGGCTGCGCTGGGGCAGGAAGTGCGACCAGTGCAGCTCCGGAGGCTTTGCACACCAGGTAAGTGCATTCGGGGCCCAGGAACCATGTATAATTGCACACCATTTTCGGCTTCTAGCCAAAAATGAAGGCCCTTTTTGCATGGCATTTTCCATGCGAAAGAGGGCCTGGAGTGTCGTGCAATTGTGAGCGTGTCATGCAGATCACTCCTCATAATCACATGATGCTTCAGGCCCTCTTTCACATGGAAAATGCCATGTGAAAAGGGCCATTGTCATGTGTCCTTATGCTACATGTGAGCAACCCTAAAAGGGTTTACACAGAAATACCTTCCACTCAAATCAACTGGAGTAGTTAAATAAACATAGGAGTACAGTTTCAAGCTTCATTTAGATGGGGAAAGAGATAAAGCTTCACTTCTAGGAAAGTGACGGATTTGAAGGGAGAGTAAGAAATACCAACTTATATGTGGGTTTTCCTATAGCTATCACAAAGTTGTTTTCATGTGGAATGGTTATCATGTAGTGGTAAAGCACTGGCTGCCTCTTTTCCAGGAAGCACAATGGTTATGCCTTTTCTTGCCAAAGAGCAGTCGGGTAGTTTTCCAGGCTGTGCTGGAGCAGGAAGCTCAGTCATTGTGCTTCCAGGATCTCCGCAGACAAAGTAAGTCCGTGATGGTGGTGGAATCGCCAGTCATTGATGGGGAAAACCATGGAGCAGAAAAGGTCCCAGGTTCCATCCCATAATATATAGGTACAGTTGTTAACAAACTCTTTTCTGAAACACTGCTGATAGTAAATAAAATGCTAAAGTACAACAGTTATCATATATTATTAAAAATGTATCACCTGCCTATTGGCATGGGTGTGGAACATATATTCATATGTGGTGGGAGTGTGCCAAGGTACAAAGTTTTTGGAAGGAAATAGAACAAGGAATACATAAAATAATTGGGGGGGGGATTCAATTAAATAAATAAACAATTAAAGAAACACGTATAACTTGCAATGTTAGAAATTAGGATTAAAGAAGGAAAAATATTTAATTAAACAATTAATTATAGCATATGGATGGAAAGAAAAAGAAAGATGGGATTGTAATGAATGGGTCAAGTATATATCGGAATATATGATGTTTGATTATATAACGGAAAAAAGAAGGGTATATTTTACCATAATCTGCTATTAATTAAGATAAATATCAGGGATAGAGAAAGAACATAGAGAATGAATGATGAGGTTTTGAACAAGGAGAAGTACATAACTGAGGCAAAAAAGGAGATAATCAACTATTTTAATGAAAACATGATGCCGGACCTACCAATGAGAACTATTTGGAATGCAAGTAAAGCTGTAATGTGTGGTAACTTTATCAGATGGTCCGCTGAGATTAGAAAAGAAAGGAGATCTACTGAACAGCAAATTTTGGCAAAGATGAAGGAAGTTGAGAAACAGATAAAGCAAAATCCATTGGATAAAAAGATCAGATTACAGATGAAGGTTTATCAAGCCAAATTAAATCAACTTAATTTAAGCGAAATAGAACAACAGATACGAAGAATAAGATACAATTTTTTTGAACAAGCTAATAAATCTTCAAAGTTTTTGGCCAACTTGCTGTGTAAAAGAAGGACTAGGAATATCATATTGGAGACTAAAATTGGAGAAGAAAGAATTACAAAACTAGAGGGAATAAAACCGGTATTTCATAAATATTATGAGAAATTGATGAGTAAGATTTCAAAATTGAAAACACAACATGAAGTGGAAGAATATTTGGAGAGATTGAATAAAATGAGATTTACTGAAGATCAAAGAGCAATTTTGAATAAATCTATTTCAATGATGGAAGTTGTGGAAGCAATCAGAAATTTAAAGAATGATAAATCTCCAGGACCGGACAGCTTTACTGCAAAATATTACAAAATTATGGAACATGAGATTTCAATTCCCTTGCAAGGTACAATAAATGAGATAATAAAGGAAGGAGTACCAGACACCTGGAAAGAGGCAAATGTGGTGCTGATTCCGAAAGAAGGCAGAGATTTAACTGATGTAAAGAATTATAGACCAATCTCACTTTTTGAATACAGATTATAAGATTTTTGCTTCAATCCTGGCAACGAGACTTAAAAAGGTTTTATCAGAGGTTATTGATGAAGACCAGAATGGTTTTCTACAGAAAAGATCTTTGAGAAACAATATCAGAACGGCCTTAAATATAATTGAATACTACGAAAAGCATAACGAAAGGAAAATGGCCATGATATTTGTAGATGTAGATAAAGCTTTTGATATGATCAGTTGGCCATTTATGAAGACAGCAGTTAAACAGATGCAGGCTGGAAATAAATTTGTGTCATGGATTGAAGCAATTTACAGTCAACAACGAGCTCGATTGGTCATTAACGGAGAAAGAACAAAACAGATTGAACTACACAGAGGGACAAGACAAGGTTGTCCTTTTTCTCCTCTGCTGTTTATCATGACAATGGAAATACTTCACAATATTATAAGAGAAGACAAAGACATAAAAGGAGTTCAAATTAAGAAATATAAATATAAGCTAAAGGCCTTCGCAGACAATTTGGTTTTATTTTTGGATGAGCCAGGGAGCTCTATTGAAGACCTGATTAGAATAGTTCAAGAATATGGCGAATTTTCTGGATTGAAGGTCAATAAGGAAAAAACAGTTTTGTTAACCAAAAATATGACTGAGAGAGAAGAGAAGGAATTAGCACATTTTAACAGGATTTAATAGAGGACAAAAGACAAAGTATCTAGGTGTGTGGATAGCTAAAAGAAACAATGAGTTGTTCCAAAATAACTATCAAAAAATGGAAAGAAATAACAAAGGATTTGGAAAGTTGGACTTCCATGCACTTATTGATGATGGGGAGGATAGCAGCAATAAAAATGAATGTACTTCCAAAAATGAACTTTTTGTTCCAAAAGCTACCCAGTATAACAAACAGTAAGCATTTTTTGCAATGGAAGAGAGAACTAACTAAATTTATATGGCAAGGGAAAAAACCTAGGATAAAATGGAGTATTATGACAGATCAGAAAACCCGAGGTGGAATGGGACTACCTGACTTTCAGTTATATTACAAAGCAGCAGCTTTCACGTGGATAAAAGACTGGGTTGATCTACAAGATATGAGAATGCTGGCATTGGAAGGTAGAGACTTGAGGATGGGGTGGCACGCCTATATGTTTTATGATAAAGCAACAATAGATAAAGATTTCATGCACCATTATATCAGAAAATCGCTTCTGAAAATTTGGAATGAATATAAGATTAAAAACATACAGCAGCTCCCCACGTGGGTGTCCCCTCAGGAAATTTTTTTTGAAGATGGACTGGAACAGATAAATGGCTGTGATATGCAGATATATTAGAGAAGATAATTTCAAATAATTTTAAGATTAAAACAAGAGAAAAACTGGAACAAGAAGGAATAATATTAAGTTGGTTCCCTTACAGACAGTTAACTGAAAGATTTCAGATGGACTTAAAAACATATGGAATAGAACCAAAAGAGAAAACGGGAGTGATCAAATGGTTGTTTGAAAACCCACCTCATTTACTATCTCATATATATCAAGAAATAATACAGCAGGAAAGGCAAGAAGAAACAATTAAGTCAGCAATGATTTTGTGGGCTCAGAATATCGGATATTCAATTCAATTAGATTTCTGGGAACAGAGTTGGAAAAGAACACAAAAATTTACCGTAGCCCAGAATCTGAAAGATAACTATTATAAGCTGTTTCATAGATGGTACATGACACCAGATAAACTAAAAAAGATTTATAATACAGGTACTGGTCTGTGTTGGAAATGTCAGAAAGAGGTCAGTACGATATTTCATATGTGGTGGACATGTCCTAAGGCTAAGAAGTATTGGAGTGATAGATATAACAAAATTTGTGCACTAATGAAAGTTCAGTTTGCAAAGATACCGGAATTGTACTTGTTAAATAAGACAAATGTATTTGAAGATACTGGTATAAAGAAGTATTGGAGAATAATACTGTACATGATAACAACAGCTCGTATTGAATATGCAAAGCTTTGGAAAACTCAGCAAATACCCACAATAGAGCAATGGTGGGGAACACTTATTGAAAATAGAAATGCTGATATAGTCTCCCAGAGACTAAAAGGGAAATCAAACAATGAGATTCAAAAAGAATGACAAATTGTAATGGGTAATTGCTGGGTACTGTCCGATGAAAATGAGTAATTCATGATTTAGATAATCAATAAGGGGGCAACTGGATATATACCATAGAACTGGAATGTGGGGATGGAAGTGCAAGAACTAACATGTAATATTATCATTATAATGTAGTACATTAATATAAACATGTCAAGAGATATAGAAAATGAAATCTAGATCAGTGGAAGATCAAAAATAATTCAAGTAAATTTACAGTTATAATTGTTTGTTTTATATGTGAATTTGAATAAAATGATTAAAAAAGAAGAAGAAGGGTATATTTTGACCAAAAGAAAGAGAAGGTCTGGTTTAGTAATTGGAAATTAATGATTGAGTTTGTTCAGGAAAGGGAGGGGTATGAGAAAGTAAAGGAAACAGTTAAAATGATTTTCCACATGAGAAAAAAAGGAAACTAATAAGCTATACCGTTCCCTGGGTGGTGGTGGGGAGTGGGAAAAAAAGATGGAAATACTGTATGTATGTGAGTGGTTTGTTAAATGTTGGGCATACTATTATGATATGGTGTGTATAACTTTTTGTTTTATAAGATATTTTACATTAATAAACATATATATATAAGCTAAAGTATGCAGAACAATGGTCTGATGCAGCATAAGTTTCCTATGCACCCCAAATTTTAGAAAATATTGATTTAAATTTCAGATGGACAGAATATCAGATAAAGACTGCAATTACCATAAGTAAACGATGGATGTGAGAATCCACTTATATGACTCTATATAAATAATGAAAATCTACTTTCCACTACCCCCTCATTTTGTTAGCACTCCAGCATCACTTTGATTTATTCATCTCACAACTTGTAAATTGTTTTTGTTGTTCTCAGCCTACCTGTTAATTATCTGATGTTTTGTTGCTTGTTCAGGTGATAAAGCCAGTTATTTTTGCCAAACCATCAAAGTTAGGGATACATAGATGTATAAAGTACCCATCCATAGATTTTCTCTCTTTCATATACTTGATTCCTCTGAACTTTTTAAGAGATGGAATCTTTTTGATCTGTTTCTAATACAAATATTTATACTTTATTGTACATTTTAAAAATCATATATATCACTTGAGAGTGTGCCCCCTCCTTTTATTTAAGCGTGCTTCAGAAGCTCTTTGTATATGTTTTAAATTTGTACATTTTTCTACAGATACTTTTTACATGTGAACATTTTTTTTCAAGTTGTGTCCACAGCCATTGGTAAATATATGAACTACAGAGTGCCAGTTGGATCCATCTTGTGGACTTGCAGGACATGTTGTCTGGAGTAAAACTGCACATGTGGGGGGAGCTCAAAAAAGTCCACCAGATCAAGTTTCCTTCATATTCCTAATTAAGTATTTGCTATGAATTCTTAAATTATTTCAACAGAAGAACAGTGACTCCATACAAGAATGTGAGCAGCAAAAATAATGCAAGCAGTAGGATTCAGCTTAAAGGAAATGTTATTATTCAGTGGGCTATTTTAAAAGGGGGGAAAAGGCAATGAACTCCTGTCTCTTTTATCTTTTATTTTGTCTTACTTAAAATATTTGAATAATTCTCTTCATATATATATATATATATATATTCATTCCTAGAAGAGTGCAGCAACAGGATTCCAGCCTAAGAATTTTATGCTTCGATTGCAAACATTCCTGAGTTTTTGGGCTTCAAATATAGATTACAAAAGAATATGTAGGCTGAAATGAAAGCATGAAGCTTGCCCTGTGATGTTAGATGGACTTTATATTCCTTCTACTGTGTCTCTGTCATGTTATCCTGGAATGAAGAAAACTTAGGCCCTTTCCACATGG